>RJWJ010007734.1:0-49209 GCA_004363605.1 Indri indri | reverse complement strand
ATTTTTTGGTAGAGACGGGGTCTCGCTCTTGCTCAGGCTGGTCTCGAACTTCCTGAGCTCAGAACGATCCACCCGTCTCGGCCTCCCAGAGTGCTAGGATTACAGGCGTGAGCCACCGCACCCGGCCTATCTCATTTTCATTAAACAACCAAAAAACCATACACGAGGCCCACAAGGCCCTATCCAACCTGCCTTCCTTTGACTCCTTCCTCCTCCATCTGTGACTTCCTTTCCTGTCTTTTTCCCTGTCACACACTCTGCTCCAGTGGACTGGACACATGACCAGGCACAACCCTGCTCAGGGCCTTTGCACTTACCCTCAGCCTCAGTGTTCCCTCCCCAGAGATCTGCAGGGCTTTCCCCTATGGGTCCTTTAGATCTCTGTACAAAATCCACCTTCTTGGTGAATTCTACCCTGACCCCTCATTTAAAATTACAGAGAGTGGGGGATTTTTCCTGCTTTATTTTTCTTCGTAGCTCTTGTCATTGGCTGGTACTTTAAAGACTTCGCTATGAGATATTTCATCCTCTGGACTATCAGCTCCAAGAGGGCAGGGACTTTTATCTCTCTTGTTGACTGTGGCATTCCCAGCACAGAGTACGTGTTCAGCAAATTCTCACTGAATGAATGGAAAACCTGCATCCTGACATGAGCCTGGAGAAATGACCTCAGGCTCCTAGCACTGGCTGGCGAAGCTGCAGGAGGGGAGGGTGTGGCATCAGCAGGCCATTGAGGAAGAATCCCTTTCTTTCTTTTCTATATTATGATTCCACCAATTGCAGTAAACACATGCAATTTTTGTGACTCTTGAAGAGGCATTAAAGAAAAATAAAAAAGCAAAGATGTAAATCAGGCTAAGAGGAAGCAGGAGGCCCTGCAAAGGGAAGAAAGAGGGGGACCCAGACCACCCCCTAAAACTGCCTGGCCCTGTCCTCACTCATAACAGAACCATCCCTGCCCAGCATCACACGCAGTGAACATGCTAGGAATGTTGAGCTGTTGCTCATAAAAGAAATCACAGAGTACGTGCTACCCCAAATATAACTGCTCCTGGACTATGCCTCCCACCGAGCTCAGCCACTATTGCAGGTGACAACGAAGAACCGGCAGCATGAGATGAATTGTGGAGATGGTGGTGAGGCCTGAACAAGGTGGGTAGAAAGCACTGGTCCAGAAGGCCAGGTCCAGCTCGGCCTCCTGTTCACTGTGTCACCTTGGACAAGGGCATTCTAACCTCTCCAAGCCACAGGTTCCTCCTCTGCAAAATTGGAAATAGGGTTATCTGTCTTACCCCAGCAGGCTGGCTGCATGTGAGCATGCTTCATCACACCGTACAAAAAGAGTTTAGGAAGAGAATCGCTGCCGTGGAAGCAGCACTGGATGATGGCAAAGCCACGCCCTACCTCGAGCCTTGGTTTCCCCAACTGTGCTTTCCAGTTAGTTGCTGTCGGTCTATTAGGACGCCATGCATTTTTACACTTGACCTTTGGCCAACTGGCTCAACTCTGTTGCTTCTAACAATTTATAGATTCAGGGTCCAGGATCTCCTCCAGTCAGGTGATCACCCCACTAGCAAATAAAGGTGTCTCCATCTCTTCCTTTCCAAGGCTTCTGTCTCTCTTGCCTTTCTCCTGTCTTACTGCACTGGCTACAGTTCAATGTTGAATAAGGGAGGTGACATTGGGCATTCTTGTCTCAGTCTTAACTTGAAGGGAATGCATCTCATGTCCATCTATCAAGAATAGCACTTGCTGGAGATTTTAGTGGCTGTCTGTCATCAGATTTAGAAAGTTCCCACTGTGCTGCAGTGTTTTATCATGAAGTACCTACTGGCTTATATTGAATGCTTTTTCAGCAGTAAGAGAGAGACTCACTTGACTGTCCTCCCTCAACCTGTTTTAACAGAGGTCTGCAAAGCACTGGGCTGCCCCTAACCCAATGCTGGCTTTCAGGGTCAGAAGGAACAATGCCATGACTCTGAACATAAGGAAGTCACTCCCACCTCACTCCCTGCCTGAGCACTCCTGGTGATCCCTTCCTCCCACACGCAGCCCCTCCTCTCTTCAACTCCGTAACTCCCTGGGCTAATGCCTGTCACCTCCATCCAGAGCTAGAACTAGTCCTGCAATGCTACAGGCCTTCCCCTGTATGAAGGGGACATCACAAGTGGAAGTTCACTGCCAACCATCCCCATGCCATGGAAAGTCACCCTGAGCTCATGCTGCGGGGAGCAGGCTGATCACCCATGATCACATCATGATTTTGATGTAAAGACTTCACACCCACCTTGGCGTATTCTGAGATTCATGTGATGCTATTCCAAAATGAAACAGGATACCTCGGGAGGTAGTGAGCTCCCCACTCCCAGGGGTATGTAAACAGAGATGGGAATGTCCCTCACAGCATTCGTTACAAAGGGTTATTTCTACATGAGATGAAGACTGACCCAGGGTCTCCTCATCTGTGAAATGAGGGCATTGAGAGCAATCAAAAGGCATTGGAGGAGGGGTGGGGAGCAGCCTACTGGAAGAGCGGGAGGCCACCGAGGCAGCCCTCCCAGGCACTGACACACACCTGCTCACTCGGTCCTCACAACGGCCCTTTCAGCATCAGTATACGCAGAGAAGTTGCTACAAAACACACGCACACACACATGCCCACACAGCCCTTGCTCAAGGGCACGGAGGCAGTGGGTAACGGCGCCCAGGCATGCACCAAGGGCCTCAGCTCTAGGCTCTACTCACTGCACCCCCCACGCTGCCTCTGGGGCCACGGGGCATGAAACTGCTTGTCAAACTGCCTAACACAGCGACAGCCACATAGCAGGCACTTAATGATTCTCCCCAGACTGAGATGTCAAAGGTCCCTCCCACTGAGCAAAGGCAATTTTCTCATCTGTGAAGCAAAGGAGAGACTTCTCCCTGGCCCTTCCCACACAGGAAGGTCTGATTGTGTGGCTTTTATGCCCAGCCCTTTCCACCTTTTCAAAATCTATTCAGAAACATCATCTCTGTTGAGCTTCACACCTCCGAGAGGCAAGGTCCCAACAGAGAAGGCCACTGGGGCTCACATGTGAAGGTTCTGCCCAGGGTCCCCACACTGGGCCACCACATTCATGTTCAGGGTCACCAGCCGCCACTCTTATCTCCATCCCAAAGCCTTGTGAGTGAAAAGAAAAGATGCTCTCGAAGACATCATTAAAAAGCAGAGATACAATCGAACCTGTCTTCAAATCCAAACTTGTGATGTTGATCAGTGTGTTACCCACTCTATAAACGTTCAGCAAAGTGAATGAGGAAGGAGTTAGCGCGTGATTTGGCCAATCAAGCATGAATAATGCCACTGCCTTAGACTCGGACCACAGAGTTTACACCCTCGGAGCATACATTCGCTCTCCTCTCATAATCTAGGCACCAAAATATCTATTGGCAGCTTATTCCCATCATCCAAGGACAAAGTAGCTTCTGCATTTGCTTCCAAGACCAGAGTCAGCAGGACCTCGGAAACCACAGTCCAATCCCAAATGGTCTGTTTATTGTCTGAGGTCATCGCCATGGTGCCTCCCCTCCCCAAGGGCCCTGGTAAGCACCGAGGCCACTTTATTTGTCAGTGACTCAACCGGGAACCATGTGGACATCAAAGCAACCTCACGGTTCTCAAGGACATGGCCAAGCTGGTCAAGGGATGTAGCAAATTATTTGGACCAGGAACCAAAGCAGGTGGCACAGGCTACACTAAGACTTAGGTCCAGGCAATGCTGAATTCTGCTCAAGGGACATAGCAGGAGCCCAGCCCTGTTCCCTTGTTTACGGGAAGGTCCACGCCACCTAAGAAATTCACCTGGCTTCTCATCAGAACAACCCTATCCCAAATGGCACTGAGAACGAGGCCACCCTTCGGACTTTTCGCCATCCCAGTTGGCGGGAGGGGTCTTACGAATTTATTCTCACTTATGAGGCACACAGAATTCACCAGTGCTTGACAGCAAACTTTGGGGCAGACTTCCCAGGTCTCCCATCTCTGCCCTGGCCCCGAGGCCTAGGCTGGGCAGAGAGAGATGCCCTGTGATGCCGACTCCTCAGGTTCCTGTGTCTGCTGTGGAACAGGACAGGAGCTCGCCGTGGTAGCGTGACGTGGTCTCACAGAGGCCACCTACTGCATGATCCCGCTTAGATGAAAAGGCCAAAACAGGCAAATCCGTACAGACAGAAATCAGCTCGGTGGGTGCCGGGGCTGGGGGAGGAGGGGGTGGGGCGCGACTGTACATGCGCACGGGGTTGGTTTCTTTGTGGGTGATGAACATGTTCTGGAATTCGGTAATGGCAATGGTTGCACAACTCTGTGCATCTACTAAAAACCACTTTAAAAGGGTAAATTTTATAGTACGTGAGTGATACCTCAATAAAGCTGGTGTGCGTTTGTTTATTTTTTTGATGGTGGAGAAGAATGCGAGGGTAGCAAATCAGCAGTGCTTCCCTGTCCCATCTCTTGCCACTTGTCACCCTGCATTGGGTACTGACCTGCTCAGCAGTCCTAGCGGTCCTGCCGCAGGGGACCAGCACCCCACATGGGCACTTGTTCAGCCCTCCATCCGCCCCTCCGGCCAGTGGACAGCCCCATTCTCCCCACAGGCGCAGGGGTCGAAGCAACCAAGGCAGGCCTGGGAATATTCTCAGAACGTGCCCAGGGAGCGCCTCTGGGAATATTCTTTCACTTCGGGGGAGCTGGCTGCTTTTCAGGCAACCACAATGTGCCCGAGAGCCCAGGGTGGGGAAGGACATGGAACCGGCCACCCTGCTTCTCAGGGAAGCTGGGCTGGTGGGAAGGCGGACTGCAAGCCCAACAGTGACACCACCGTCCGTGCTTCTCTGAGCTGTGGGGAAGGAAGAGTATAGTTTGGGGCTGCAGCGTGACAGACTTCACAGGGAAACAAATCGGGCATAGAAACTGCTAGAGGTTCCATTAGCAAGATAGAGCAAAAAGTAGGATTTCCACATCCCCCTAGTGCCCTGAGGGCCCCTCGTACCGCTAAAAATAAAGCAACAGGCCACGGTACGTGCAACGCCAGAGTTCTCAGGATTCCCCGTCGAGCCCAGCTCGCCTGGGTCCTTCCTTCCTCCTCGCACCCAACCCCACCATCTCTGCAGCACCAGGGGGGCAGCAAGGAGCCCAGACTGAGTGACATGTTTCCAGAAATCGTGAGGCTGAGACAGGCTTCCTTCCGATGTCCCACTTCAGGGACGTGGCCCTGGGCTTGAAAGCCACAGAGGGGGCCAAGTGCTGTGTCCCTTCAGGAGAAGCCTGAGCATTCGTGTCAGTGCAGGGAAAGGAGGGGTCACAGACCCATCCCACGATTGGGCAACCCAGCCCCACCCTCTGGGGTCCTGGTGGGCATCTAGGGGAAGAAGTGGGGGGAAACAGCCGGGCAGTGAACCAGCGGAGCTCACACCCCCCCACCACCACCACCACCGTGCACAGCACGGAGCACTAGCTCTCTCT
Source organism: Indri indri (assembly GCA_004363605.1). Taxonomy (NCBI): domain Eukaryota; kingdom Metazoa; phylum Chordata; class Mammalia; order Primates; family Indriidae; genus Indri; species Indri indri. Next base: position 43,709 of record RJWJ010007734.1, on the reverse strand, counting down.
CCTTCCACACCAGCGCTGCCCAATACCAGCTCTTGACAGAGAACTCTCGCTCCGGGAGCAAGAGCAGCCACAGGAAGACAAGTGCAGACTCTGGCGTTAGGCTGCCTGGTTCAAATCCCACCTCTGGCACCGACTAGCTGTGTGACCTTGGACAAGTTACTTAACTTCAGTTCCCCCACCTGTAAAAAGAGGACAATGACACTGCCTCACAAGACTAAAGTGAAGTTTTTACAACAGTGCCTGACACATAAAGGTGTGCGATAAATGCCAGATATTACTGGGGACCTGCTACTGGTGTTGCTCCAGGCCAGCTACTGGCATTCAAGGCCAGCCAGCAACTCTTGATTGTCCGGGGCCACCCTGTGCATAGCAGGATGAGACACTTCCCGGCTCCCGGGAAGTAAATGCTAGGAGTTGCTCCCCTGGTCTAGGTGACAGCCACACATCGGTTCAGTGGTGACAGTCAAATCGGTCTAGGTGACAGTCACATTGGTTCAGTGGTTCAGGATTCTAACCAAGAGTTAGTTGTCTGACCCAAAGCCCATGCCTGTCACCACCACCCTACACTAAACTGCCTCCTGCAAAACCCCACAGTGGGCACGAAAACCCTCTCTTGTCAAGGACACTGAGGGACAAGGAAAAAGAAGACAGTAAGAAGCCTCTTCAAAAAGAACGATCGGCAGGCATGGTATTTACTAATTTTTATTTATTAGTTTTTTAAAGTTTCCAAATTCTCCTCCTCAGGTCCTTTGAGACTAACACGTCAGATCCCAGAAATCAGGCTGTCGTTCTCCTCCTAAAGATTAGCAGACCTAAGTGGGCAACTAGAAAACCAACGCATCCCTCTGAGGCCGCGGGCTCACCTGGAAACCCAGACACTGTCCTCCCCGCCTCGCCCGCCCCAGCCCCTTCCTTTGGCAGGCAGCTCGGGCTGGCCACCATATGCCACTGCGGGCAATACAGGCTCCGGGAGAGCTCCAAGGCCTGGGCCCCTGTCTGAGGTGTGGCTCCAGGAACACAGAGGCTATAAAATAGCCCCGAGGCTGAGCACAGGGAACAGCCATAAAGCCGCGGCTCTAACAGCAGACACCGCAGTGGCCAGGGCAGGGCAGCCAGCTGCTGGGCTCCCCACGAACCACAGAGGAATGTCCCTCCCAAGGACCCCACCCTGCTGCAGCCCAGGGGCATAGGACTACAAGGTCCTCAGAGGCCACCTGGCAAGACGGGCCCTTCGCTGGGTGCTTACTAACTGCCAGGGGCTGTGCTGGATGCCCTCCTTGAAGGGGGCCAAGTAGGTAATTCAGGGAAGAGCTGGACTGGTGCCAGCAACCGGAGGGACTCTGTGAGAAGGCACTTTGCCTTTCCTAAGCCTAAAAGCACCCCGGTAAGGAGGGTGCAATTCCCCTCTTCCAGATGAGGAAACTGAGGCACTGAGAAGTTACACAGCTAGACATGGGCTTCAGACCAAGTCTGTCCATCTCCAAACACCAGGCTTTGGCCACCTCCCTCTCCCTCAAGGACTCCCAGAGAGGTCAGATAACGAGCTGTCAGGGTGTTCGAAGGGGCTTGGAGGCCTCCCAGCCCTCTGCTCCCAACACAGGGCACCGAGGCTTCAGGGCAGCCTTTCTGCAGAGATAGTCCCCAGAGGTGTCGCAGAGGGAACTACCCTGAGCAGCCACCCCACACTCCAGCCGTGGCTGGGGGAGGAGGCAGGGTGCCATCTCCACTCCCCTCTCTGGAGTCCAGGACTCTGGAGTCCAGCCCAAAGGCCCTTGACTAGCTGACTCGTGGCAATGATAACAAAGCAGCTCACACTCAGTAGGTGCTTCCTAAGAGCCGCGTCCTTTACACACATCAGCAACCTGAGTTGGCACAGATGCTGTAAAACAGACGTGTCCATTTCGTGAAAAACTGAGATTTATGAAGGATACACAACTTGCCCCAGGTCACACAGCTATAACAGCAGAGGAGGACCTGAAGCCACCCTGCTCACTATGCCATGCCACCCTACCTCCCGGGGCTTGAAAGCGAGCAGGTGCAGATAAGCTGCCACACCTGTAACTGTGCCCGTGCACTGCCACCTCCCCAGCCGTGCAGCAACGCTGTGGTCCAAGCCCTCTGCTCAGCCTCTGGCTTCCACCCTCAGCTCAGACCTCCAGCCTCCCGGCCCCTCTGCCCTGGCCCCTTTGTAGGTAACAGGCCATGCTGCAGAAAGGCCAGGCTGGCTCTAAGGCTGGGGTCCCCTAGGTCTGCCCTGAGTCCCAGTCACTTGTCTAGAAGGAGGCGGAGGGACAGTCCGTGCTGTGCAAGCACACCCTCCAGAGAAACGCCCAGACCCAGAGCAGCAACCCCCAGTGGCCCTCAAAAAGGTACCTTCCTGAGAGTCAAGGAACACATGCTTGCATCTGGCAGTGCCCTTCTTCCTAACCCCTTCCCGAGGGCCCCGAGCTGAGGGGAGCCGAGCACGGGTGTCACCCCATCACTAGGTCCCCTTTGTATAGTCAAACATCCGTCTTCCTCCCTTCCTAGAGCAGGAAGAGCCATCAGGGGTTTATCGTGGTCAGTCAATAGACTCTCACAAAGCGTCCTCTCAGTCACCCCATGCCACAGGCACCTTAACCAGCTACAAAGACCTCTGGGGACACTGACCACCCCGGGGACCCTGGCACCCTCTGCAACCAGCCCCTGGCAGTGGCCTTGCAGGATTCTCCCTCCCCGCAGCTCCGGACTCCGCTTGCCTCCAATAAACCACTCTGCCCCGGCCTCAAGTTCAAACTCACCTAACCAGACAGGTCAGAAGTGAGGCTCTGTGGCGAGATCATTAGGCACCCTCTGTCAAATACTTGCAAGGATTTATCAGATAGAAAGGGAAAAAAGACAGCAAGAACTTTGAGGTAAGGAAGGATCTGAGTGTCAGAAAAGGGTCTGAGCTCACGCCTGTAATCCTAGCACTCTGGGAGGCCGAGACGGGCGGATCGTTCTGAGCTCAGGAGTTCGAGACCAGCCTGAGCAAGACCGAGACCCCCGTCTCTACCAAAAATAGAAAGAAAATTAATTGGACAGCTAAAAATACATAGAGAAAAAAATTAGCCGGGCATGGTGGCACATGCCTGTAGTCCCAGCTACTCAGGAGGCTGAGACAGGAGGATTGCTTGAGCCCAGGAGTGTGAGGTTGCTGTGAGCTAGGCCGACGCCACGGCACTTGCCCCAGGCAAGAGAGTGAGACTCTGTCTCAAAAAAAAAAAAAAAAAAAAAAAGAAAAGGGTCTGAGTAGGATGCTTCTGAGACTGAGGAAACGACCTGGTCTAGCCCACGAGCCAGAAGGGCAAGATTACTGCAGGCGAGGAGGATGAAGGACAGCATCCTTCAGCATCCTGGAGCCAGGCCAGCCAGCCGCAGGGCTGACGTCCCTCACCTCCACTTTCCAGGCATTGCTTCCCTGCTCAGCATGCTTCTCTGACTCCCGTAGAAACGCCGCTCACTTACACTGCGGTGGGCTACACCACAGCCCCCCGAGAGGTCCACGTCCTCATCTCTGGAACCTGTGAATGCTACCCTACATGACACGACGCACTGTGCAGATGTGATAAGGATCTTGAGATGGGGAGATTATCCTGGACCATCCAGGTGGGCCCTAAATGCAATCACGAGGGTCCTTCTGAGTAAGAGGGAGGCAGAGGGACATTTGACTACACAGAAAAGGAGGTCAGAGATGTGATGGTGGAAGCGAGCCTGGAGCGATGCACTGGGAAGATGGAGGGAGGGGCCCCAAGGCTAGGAACACAAGTGGCCACTGGAAGCTGCAAAATGCAATAAACAGACTGTCCCCTCACAGCCTGCAGAGGGGAGCAGCCCTGCTGACACCCTGACTTTAGCCCAGTGAAACTGAGTTCAGACTCCTGACCTCCAGAACTGCAGGAGAATAACTTGTGTTGTCCTGAGCACCGAGTGTGTGGTCACTGGTGACAGCAGCAAGGGAGAACCAACACGAAACTCAGCCACCCAGATGTCCCTTCCCATGCTCCGCACTGTGCTCGCCGTTAGGGGCTAAGAGACGCACAAACGAGACCCACGCCTGCCTTCCCGTGGCTGACAGCCACTCTCTTTCCTCCTCCACCTTCTCTCTTGGGCCCCGTGGCCTGGACTATGCCACTCTCTGCCTCTCTAAGTCCTCTCGGCCCTTCCAGCTCCAGCTCCACCTGCCTCCATCTTCGTTCCAGCCTCTGAGCCCCCAAAGACACCATCCCTCTCTCTGCACCTCTGCGTCCATCCCCGGGCCTGGCTGACACCTACGCATCCTGCAGGTCTCGCTTCTGCAGAGTGAGAAGGGCTGAGCCCCCGCCCGGGGAAGGACAGAGCCCTGTCACAATCCCTAGTCTCTCATCCCACCCAAGACGGATGTGTGGGTGCATGTGTGTAAGGGGGGACGATCTGTGCCATCTGGCCTCTGACAGTGGAGTGTCTCGGCCCTCGGAGGGCAGGCACCGTTCCACCCTCTGCTTCTGTGAGTTCCACTTCTTCAGATGCCACATGTAAGTGAGTTCATGTGGTATTTATTTGTCTTATTTGGCTTATTTCACTTCACATAATATCGCTGCTGGATCCACCGTCAGCCCGCAGTAGGCTCTTGCATTGATCTCCCTCTGCCTGGAATGGCTTTATTTAGCATCTCTATCAAAACAAGCTGTTGCATAGACATTGTTCCAAAGACATACAAATGGCCAACGGGTATATGAAAAGGTGCTCAACATCACTAATCATCAAGGAAACTCAAATCAAAACCAATGAGATCTCACCTCACACATGTTAGAATGGCTGTTACCAACAAGACAAAAGACAACAAGTGCTGGCCAGGATGTGGAGAAAAGGGAACCCTATTTACAATGCTAGCGGGAATGTAAATTGATAGAGTCATGGAAAACAGCACGCAGGTTCCTCAAAAAATTAAAAATAGAACTACCATATGATCCAGCAATCTCCCTTCCGGGTATACATCCAAAGGACATGAAATCGGCATGTCAAAGGCATGTCTGCGCTCCCGTGTTCTCCGGGGCATTACTCACAACAGCCCAGGCACGGAATCAACTTAGGTGTCCGTCCACGGACGAACGGATGAAGAAAATGTGGTACACACACACAACGGAATACTATTTGGCCTTTAAAAAGAAGGAAATCTCACTTGCAGCAACATGGATGAGGCAGGACATTAACTGAAATAAGCCAGGCATAGAAAGACAAACACCGCATGATCTCACTTATATGTGGAATCTAAAGAAACTAAACTCATAGAAGCAGAGAGCAGAACGGCGGTTACCGGGTCTGGGTGGCAGGAGGTGGATGTTGGTCAAAGGGTACAAACTTTCAGTTAGACGGGAGACAAGAGATCTATTACTGTATAACATGGTGACTGTAATTAATAACAATGTATTATATTCTTTAAAATTGCTAAGAAAGTAGATTTTAAGTGTTTGCACCACAAAAAAAATGATGTGAGGTGTAAGGCATATGTTAATTAGCTCAATTCTGCCATTCCACATGCATACGTATTTCAAAATAACATGTTGCATGAGATAAATCTACACAAGTTTTATTTATCCATTTAAACATGTTAATAAAATTTAAATTTTAAAGAATGTGGGTTGTACAGTGTGTGCTAGGCCTTTCCCCTCAACTACATAAACTCCCTACAGGAAAGAATCTCCCCTTCCTGTGTGACAGAGAGGACTGAGCACCCTATAAACGTGAGCTGGCATCACTCCCACCCATGAGTGACATCACGTTTTCATCTGGCCCAGGCCACAGTCCCCGAAACCTGAAATTTGGCTGAGACAATGCTTAAGAGAAAGAACATAAAGGTCTTTAATCAAATTTTCCTTTTAAAAAAATAAAGACAGCTGATGGGCACCCTCCAGCCTGAGTCAACAACAGGAGGAAGTCAGGGCTCAAGTTTCAAAAGCACAGAGTGCGATAACGCCCCAAACAGACTCCAAAGCCTTCGGGGATGAAACTCCCCGCAGCCTGTCAGCAGTGGCTATGCCAGCCGGCAGGTAAAAGTTGTCCTCGTGAAAAGCAGAAACAAGGTGTCGAATCACCCACCAACTCCAACTCGCCCAAAGGCCGCCCTGTCCCCACCCTGCACCTGCTGCTCCCGTGCCTGGGGCGCTCTGGCCCGAACCCTTAGGCCTGCCTCAGCTCAGCAACCCCCTCCCTCCTCCTCGGGAGAGCCTTCCCCGGCCATCCGCCAACGCTGCGCCTCACATCCCACGATCCCACCCCCTGTTGAGTGATCCTCATTGTACCACTGTACCTCATCTCATTCAATTATTTACTGCTGTGCTGATTATCTGCTCCCCCATGCACTCACCCCCCAACCCCGCCCTCCTTGCGGTGCTCCAGGGCTTGGGACAGTGCCCAGCACGCAGGCTGCTGGAGAATGCAGAACGAACCCTCATTGTTCATGTCCACAAGGCACCGGGGTACAAAGACAAAGGCCATGCCTGCTGTCATGGAGCCCCCGTCTCCTAGCCACCCCAGAGGTAAGCAGAGAGCACGTCTGTCAGGGGTTACACGCTCACTCGCTCGCTCTCTAGCACAGAGTTCTTCCTCCCAGGTGGGCAGCCGCACTGCCTGTTTTGTGAAGGGGAAAATGGGAGTGGAGAACCCTTGCGGTCAGGCACAGCAGTCAGAAACACTCCCTGGCTGTGACACAAAAGGCCACATATTGTGTGATTCCAGTTATAATATGTGTCCAGGGACAGCACAGAGTAGACCGGCCAGGGGCTGGGAGGAGAGGGAACAAGGAGGGGACTGTTTAATGGGTACAGGGTTTCCTTCTGGGGTGATGAAAATGTTCTGGAATTAGATAACAGCAATGGTTGCACAACTCTGTGAATATGCTAGAAACTAATGAATTATACACTTTGAAAAACATAAATTTTATCTCAGTTTGGGAAAAAAAGACCTACCGAAAGATGCCATGGTGCGGTTCGAAGAGCAGGCTCAGGAGTCGGATTGTCCAGGCTCAATTCCTGGCTTGAGCCACGAGCTGTGTGGACTGGGCCAAATTACTCGGCCTCTTCGTACCTCAGTTTTCCTGTCTGTAAAAGGGGGTGATAATCATGCCAATTTCACAGGGGCGTTGTGAGGATTAAATGTGACTGCCCATGTGGGAGGGGGGGAACTTTGCTGACTGCTTTTCAACTTCCACCCTCCCTGCTGATGTAAGGAATGTGATGGCGAGAGCTAAAGGGTCCAAGGAAAAAAGAGACGGGGGTCCTGGAGGCTCTCTGGTTTCTCCTGGCTCCCCATACTCCCAGACATGGTCCTACCCAGATCCAAACACATCCCCTCGGTGAACCCACGGACAGCCACAGGACGTCAGAGCCCAGCAGCAGGCCCTGCTCCCACAAAGCCCAAAGATAACGTGCACATTTCATGGACGTGACCGGAGACCCAGACATGTTACAGGTCATGGGCACGCGGTCAAGAAGTCCCATCGTCTTCTCTTCGCCCAATTTCTTTTCTTTTCTCTTTTCCTCCCAGTGCAGCAGAAATGTGATGTGCGAAACAATTATTCTTCAGAACCCAGGGGCAGGTGGGGAGCCTCAAATCCAGAGAAAGCAAAATGTAAATGTTGCAAAAAGAGATCAAGATACATGAATATTCATCTCCATTTCCCTTCTGCTGGAAACCAGATTTGGAGAGGGTTCACTGAGCTCCATTTCCTCTGAATTCCTCGGAGCCCTCACCGTAGGCAGGCTCCTCCTCCTGCCTGAGCACAGAATGCAGCACTGGGTTCTTGCCTCCAAGACAGGCGGTTACACAGGTGCACACATATGTGAGAATGCACCAAGCTGGACACTTAAGATCTGGGCGTGCCCTGTGTGTATGCTAGACCCCAGTTCAAAAACAGAAGTCGAAAGGCTGGTTGATGCCTTCTCATCCTTCGAGGCATGTTTCAAATGTGGGGGCGGCTTCCCCCTTTCACAGTCAAGAAGAGTCTCTACCTCCTTACCTGGTCCCAAGCACATCCCTGACACAGCTCCTGGCCCCAAAACAAAACCAGAAAATGAAGAGTCCCCTCTAGGCCCTTTGCTTCCTGGAAGACTAAGCTGGGGCTGATTCATTTCTGGATCCTCCACCTCCCATAGATCACAGGCATACAACAGATGCTCAATAATTATTTATTTGGGGAATCAATTACAAATGGTCTGGAACTCTCACCCACACAGTAAGTCTATAAGTTCCTCAATGTCTTGTCTCCTACCTCTTGGGATGTCTGTATGACCCCAGGCAATTACTTCACCTCTCCGAGTCTCAGCTCCTGAACAACACTTGCCTTCAGGATCGCTGGGAGAATTTTACCAGACAAGAGGCAAAGCAGACTGGGCGTGGTTGCTCACGCCTGTAATCCTACCACTCCGGGAGGCCGAGGCAGGAGGATCACTTGAGCTCAGGAGTTTGAGAGCAGCCTGAGGAAGAGCGAGACCCCGGCTCTACAAAAAATAGAAAAATTAGCAGGGTGTAATGGCATGTGCCTGTAGTCCCAGCTACGCAGGAGGCTGAGGCAGGAGGATCACTTGAGCCCAGGAGTTTAAGGTTACTGTAGTCAGCTACGATGACACCACTGCACTCTAGCCAGGGCAACAAAGCAAGACTCTGTCTCCAAAAAAAAAAAAAGGAATGCAAAGTGACCGGCTCAGGATATAGGATATTGTAAACCCTCAATAACTGTTAGCTTCCCGGCCCCAGCCTTCCCCTAGTTACAGCACGGGGTGTAAACCCTCTCAGGAGCCCAATAAACTCGGGTTGACCAGCACTGGCCAGCTTATCTCCGGGTGCTCTCATCCTCTCTCCGATACACCCAGTGCCTCATTAAAGAACTCAAAGCTTCTCTGGCCCCAAAGCAATGCTTTTATCTAAAATCAGACCCAAAGGGCAACAAGTAAAGCAGGATGCCTATCAATCATCTGTGCCAACTGATTTTGGGTGCCAAGGGGGCCCTCCTTATAGGAGGCAGAGCGGGCTGCAGGCCGGCTCACATGGGATGCCAGCGTGCACGGAGGGGTTAATTAGCAGTAAACAGATGCCAGGACTCACCTCTGTGCTGTTATTTCCCCATGTGCTGCAAAAACTATAATCACTCTGTTCTCCAACAGGATGTTTGCGTTCGAGCTAAAATCTCCTCCTCCATCCAAATTTGCTGCATTCGGTTCAGCACCGAGCACTGAGGAACTTGGCTGCTTTCACAAGGGCCAGTGGCTGGCCTGACAGAGGCCCCCTCACATGGGGAAGGAAAGGCGACGGAGCGGGGCGGGGAAGAGGAGAAGGAATTCGCCATTTTACCAAACACAGGTGAAGATCATCTGCTGGTGGGAACTGCCGTTCAACACATACGCCCACAGAGCTCACAAAATACCCTTTCTTCGGGGGCAGTCGGGCATGAGACGCTCCGGGGGCCCTGTGCCAAGCCACTGGCATATGCAGGCCAACCCCCAGGTCACCCCTGCCCTGCCACTGCCCAGACCTGGGCAGGCGTCTCGTCTGCTTGGAGCCTGGGACCTGGTGACGGTGGTTCTAAAAGGCTCAACCTCAGCTTCCAGAAATAACTGAATACCTTCAGAGCTCAAGAAGCCGCAGACAACAAAGAGATTCAGTGCCTAAAATATAAGTTTAACCAGTGTATTAGTCAATTCATTAGCAAGAGGTTGCTGAATGCCCATTTGTTCATTCATTCACTCAATGTCTACTGAGTGCCACTTACGGCATGCCACAAGCTCAGTGCTGGGCATACAGAGATAAACGAACAAGATGCATGTCCCACCTCAGCAGACTACGGCCCAGAGTGTGCTGAATCCTGCAGGATCCAGAATTAGGTGCTAGCTGGAGAGCTGAGCAAGTGACAGGATGGGGACATCTCCAGGGCTTATCTCCATCCCCCACCCAACACAGTGCTTTGTGTAAGGTGGGCTCCAGGGTGAACTTGAAGAAATCTACTTCTGCTAAATGCCAATATTCCACCTGGATGCATCATAACAATGGTGGCCACTGCCTACTGAGTCTTTCTCATGTGCTTGGTAGAACTTTCTTTAGGGTCTCCTCCTACAGGTAAGGGAAGCTGAGGCTGAGGAGAGTAGACAACTGGCCCAAGACCACACAGGTCGTCGGCGGGGAGGTAAGAGCCTAACCCAGGTCCTTGTGCCCCTGGCCCCGTGCCCTGCCCACCTCTCCGCACACACAGAGGAAGGAGCACCCACGTCTGTCCCTCACCCAGCCCCAGCTCAGCCCCATGAGGAAGCGCCACATGAGTGACACTCTTGGAATCCTCTCCGTGACCTGGCCCAAGTGAGGGACGAGCTGCCAATAAGCAAAATATTTGCTTAACCGAATGCCTGTGGCAGAAGAAACTTGAGATAAGAGGAGGTGGGTGGCGGTATGGAAAGAGACCAGAAGTCTTCCTGGAGGAGCCCTGTTGTATACAGAAAGATGTTCTGGGTGCCACAGAACACATAATCCCCGACAGAGGAAAAGGTCTGGAGACAAACACCAGACGTCATGCAAACCCTAAATCAGGTGCCTGGCCTGCCCGTGTATCAGAGCAGCACGGAGTCCTAAACAGAGGAAACTGCCAGCCAAGAAACAAGCCCCCAGGCAGCACGCTGCGGCTGGACAAGGATGCTGCTTCTTCGCCCTTCAGCCCAAAATGTGCCTCCGGCCCGTTCACCACTAGCCAGGCCCTGCGCGCATTGCAGCCCCAGGACTTACAGACAGGCCCCGAGGCCCCTCCCGTTCTGGCCAGCAGACCCCAAAGCCTCTTTGCAGACCCTCAGCCTCCTGGGAGAAGCCCGCCTGTGCCTTCTAGCACTTTCCACCCCTTCCATCCCCTTTGCCATGTCTCCATCTGCCTGAGGCTGTGGAAGGTGGGTGGTGCTGGGACAGAACACGTAGGAGCAAAATCAAAATTCTTACAAAAACACAAGGGTTTGTTGCAGCCTCAGGGGACCATGAGAATCGTCTCATCCAATCCTCATTTTACAGGTGGAAAAACTGAGGGCCTCCAGAATTAACCCTTTTAAGATGAGATCTCTCCTACTCCAGAATTCTCCCTCGACTCCCTCCTTCTCCCCTCCCTATAGTGGTGGGGGGTGCCTGGCGGGTGATGAAAGGCGGTGGGAAGGGAGCATCTCTGGCCCCATTTTTCTCTTACCCCACACTCTGCCTCCATCCTTAGCATCCCAAGGAAAACAGTCACTGCCCCACTGCTGGCCCATCTGGGTACGCGCTGCTGGCCCCTGGCCACCCTGCTCTGTCCGGCGGCCTCCTCTTCCTCATTTCAGCAGCATCCTGGCCGTGGCTACTGACAGAGGAGAAGGGTCTCAAGTAACAGCCAAGCTCGTCATAGCAAGTTCATTTATTGAGCACTCACAAGGTGCTAAATGCTCACTTAACACTCACAAAAACTTTACGCGGCAGTATTTTTAGCATTCAGTTTACCAATGAAGAAAGCGAGTTTGGCGAGGTTAATTGGCCAAAACCACCAAGCTAGTACAAGGTAGAGCTGGGATGCAAACCTGCCTTCGTCCAACTCCCAGCCGGGCTTTGAAGCTCGCACCATGGAGTTTGAGAGACCAACACGAACGAACGTTCCAAATGAGTGCAGCCCCTTTGTGTTTGGGGGTGGGAAGGGATTACACACTAATTCCAATGCTGCCAAAACTTAAAGAATCCCTGGAATTTTCTTTGGAATTTTGCCTACAGAGCACATTCAGAAGCCCTGCAGAACCTTCCGATTCAACGCTTCACATGCATTTGAGGGACCAGAAAGACCTTACCCATGTTGGCTTCCTCCCCTTCTTCATTGCACTTGCCTGCAAACTACCTCGGACAGTTTCCTGAAATCAAATGGACTTTCAAATGCTGGGAGATGTCACTCCAGACAACATTCAAAGGACAGCATCAACACTATCAAGGCTGGTCCCAGGAAGAGACCTCATTTTTCAAGAAAAGAGGAAACCATTCACTCTACCAGTCCTGCATTTATTCTAAAGCATACTGTAATGCTGGACACTGCTGTGGATTCCTATGGAAATGGAGATGAGCATAATAAGGCTCTTGTCTTCAAGGAGCCCTCAACATGGGGACAATAGTTCAGGCAACCGTGGCAGGGGACCTCAGCTGCCCCAAGCACTGCACTAGGCACTGGGGATGCAAAGATGGCAGGCACACAGTTCCAGCCTGCAGGGCTGTGACATTCCAGCAGGGAGAACAGGCATACACTTGAACCTCGGCGGACTAGAGTGCAGAGTTACAGGAACCAGAGTGACCTAGGAGGTTACTGTCAAGGTCCACATTAGGGAAAAAAGTCACAGAGTGTCCCAAAGGTGACCAAACTGAATAACGATAACCACCACATCCCAAGAACTTGGTATGTATCAGGTGCTACTCTCAGCATTGATTAACACATATCATCCTAGTCCCACTTCCGAGTCAACTGAGGCATGGAGAGGTGAAGCAGCTTGCCCAAGGTCTAAAAGTCAGCAAGCAGCAGAACTACGATTTAAGCCCGAAGGCACAGCTCCAGAGGGCACACTCCTCACGACCACACTGCACTATCTACAACGAGAGATAGTGCTCATTGGGACATTTAAGTTCTGGTCCTCTGGATTTTAGAAAAGCAACCCTATTACCCACACTCGAGCTCCTGTTTCTCAGCAGTGAACTCTTGAAGTCACTCTGCTGAAACATGAAATCAGACCCAAGTGGAAGGGGCTGGAGTGAAGCACGTCACCATGGGAGCAACACGAGGGACCTGGGAACCAGCCTCTGACATCCAAGTGCCCTATGCTCTCAATACTCTGGGCGAAGAGCCGCTCCAGGTAAGATTCAAAGCAGGAGAGAGCTGGGTGGGAGATGATGCATTCAAGCCACAAGGGCAAGCTGTCAATGCACCGCCCCAGCCCACAGCAGGGAATAAGGGGCAACAACATCTAGCGACAGTCCAGACACCCTTGTTCTCTCTGGAACATGGAGAGGGGAGGCAGTTATGCCCCCTGGTTGCTTCCTTCCAGACAGTGTTTAAGAAACAGAGTAGCTTTCAAGCTGAAGGCAGGGATAAGAAGAGAGTGCCGAGGGAACCCCAGAGCAGCACAGGGGGCTGGGGTGGGTAAGAGTTAACACTCTGCAGCCAGAGAACCCTGGGTTCTTATGCCAGTTCTGCCACTATTAAGGACACCCGTTGGGCAAGTAAGATAGCATAGCCATCGCAAGCCTCACTTGTTGCTCATCTGTAAAATGGGGATAATGATGATAATATCTATGCAGTAGGCTTACAGAGAGGATTAAGGGAGACAAAGCACATAAAGTGCATAACACCATGTCTGGTATCTAGCACGTGCCCAGTAACATCCAGTTTTATTACTGGGTCATGAGAATAATTAAGGCAGAGCCAGCTGTGAGGAGCAGAAGCCCTTGGGGAGCCCCTTCTGCAGTCCGGTGTTCTCCAAATCCATTCCAAGCACCTCCTAAGAGCACTACTACATTTCCCAGGATCCTTTGCAGTTAAGGTACCATGTGACTGAGTTCTGGCCAATGGGCTACGTGGGCAGAAGTACGTGAATGACTTCCAGGATAATCCCCACAGAAAACACCCCTCATGATCCTTACTTCTCATTCCCCATCAGACAGATGCAGAAGACACAGCGGAGACCTTCAGGGCCCCCTAGAAGAGTTCAGGTCCACAGGTGAAAGGAGCCAGGACCCATGGATGGCTGCAGGGGGCGAGTCCTCGCCACCACCCCCAGGCACTCACCACCAGTGGCTCTTTCTATGAGCAGCACATAAAATTCTACTGGACTGAGCCATTGATAGGCTGGGGTTGCTTGTTATAGCAGCTGGCCTAGCCTGACTAATATGCAATTAATCAACTTTCAGAGGAACTCATAGGTCCCTGTTGCGTCCGTGCTTCCAAGACCACTGCATGCACCAGAGCCCAGATACCACAACGTGGTCCCGGAGAGAAACCGGCAGCTGCGACTGGTGAGGTCGCATAAGGAAGAGCCAGCAGCAACTCAAGAGAAGCCACGGCAAGACCACTGGTCTAGAAGAAACAGGACAGCCCAGCCGCAGTATTACCTGTGCTCACAGACCGCCACAGGTTCTTCAGGAGAGCAGTGGGGTGCAGTGGAAACAGCACAGGCTCACAGGCCAAGCATATCAGGGTCCTCACCTGCCTGTGATTCACCTTGAACAGTGGCTGATCTTCTCTGAGCTTCGGTGTCCACATCTGTAACATGTGGATAGCAACACCTGCCTCCTTGTTCTGTCACAACATGCTGGTATCTTCCAGTCAGCCAGGGTGGGGATATTTACACCGTGAGAACTGACAAACACTACACAAAGGGACTTTTTCCCCTAGAGATCCAGTCGTTAAACACTTACCAGCACATCCCCAGATAAATAGAATTCAACTAAGTGGAAGAGGAGGGGGAGGACAAGCAAAGAGAATTCCAGCCCACGTGTGAAGGCCCGGAGGAAGCTGAATGAAATGAAAGAAGTCCTACGTGGCTGGGTGCAGAGAGCTTAAGAAGAGAGGTTACAGGAACCTAGAGAGAGGGCAAGAGTTGCATCTTGTAAAAGGACCCACTAAATAGTAATTATTTGTTCTATTCATCTATTGCCATGTAGTGAACCACCCCAAAGCATAGTGGCTTAAATCAATCATTTTATTTTGCTCATGGTTTTGAAGTCAGGCATTTATGGAGGGATCAGCTGGTTGGTTCATCTCAGAGCTGTGTCCGCTAGGGTTGGTGGCTCCACCTCCAAGATGACATCTTCACGCATATGCCTAGTGCCTTGGTGCTCCTTGGAGAGTCCGTGTCTATCTGTCTGTCTCTCTCTGGCAGCTCATCCTCCAGGGCCTCTCCATGCAGCTTCCCATCGTCACAGCAGGGTGGTCTCATTGTGGTCAGACTTCCGTGGTGGCCAGCACATGCAAGAGCAAGTGTTCCAAGAGACCAAGAGGGAAGCAGCAAGGGTTTTCTCAAGCTAGCCTCAGAAGTCACACACCCTCACGTCCACCACATTCTGTGGGTTACGAGCGAGTCACAGGGCCAGCCCTAACTCAAAGGGGATGACCCACAAGCACGAACACCAGGAGTCGTGGTTCTTTGAAGACTAGCTACCCCACTGTCACTGATCAACCCACGCCCATTGACTGCCCTCCAGGACCACCTGCCAGGCACAGACCCAAAAAGAAGAACCACCAGCCCTGTCCACACAGAGCTGTCAGCGGAGGAGGCACCTAGACACCTGCACAGAAAACAGGGATCACACGGCTGATCACCACCCATGACGGGAAGGACAGAGTGCAGAGTATTGGGGCGTTGGGGAAAGAGAAAGCTGACTCGGGTAGGTGGAGAAGGCTTCCCAGGAAAGTGGCATTCCCAGCAAGGTGAGCTAAGCCTTGAAGGATGGGGGAGGTGGAGGGATGGAAGGGAAGGAGTGGGCCATCCCTGAAGCCACACCCCAGCCTTCTATCACATCGGCACCACTGTGGAACATTCCAGGCCACCTGCACGTTTCCCAGCAACAGGGATGTGGCTGAGGCCTGGGGCACTCTCCAGCCATGGTCAGCAGCTCTAGGGCAAAGGCAGCTCCTACTGTGACAAGTCATCAGCAGGCCCACAGGCCTGTCCAACGCACCAGTGCTCGAGAGGGGCCGTGGGCTACGGACTTGGTTTCTCTGGCTCAACCTCCTCACCCAGAACCAGCAGCAGAAAGGCCAGTTATGCAACCACCCTGGCCACAGCCTGCCAGCCTCAGAGGCCGGGCCTGCTAAGGAGACTGCCAGGGCCTGCACAGCACAAGGCAGGTCTGTGCCCAGACTGCCACTTTCCATGTAGGCGCAGGATGCTCTGCTGACGAACACCTGGGGACAGCAGGGGCCGTGGGAGGGAGCTAAAAATAGCACCGCTGGCAACGGAGAGGCTTTTCTAAGTCCTTGGGGTTCTGTTATTCCCATCCGAGGGACACACACGGGCTAGCACCTGAGCATTGCCACTTCTCAAAGGCCCGTGCTTAGAACAGGCGCAGGAGCCGGGGAGGCCTCCTCCGTCACATCAGGAGCCACACAGAGGTCAGAAGTCACGGAAACAGGCTGCTGTGAGCTTAGAGGTGGCCAGGCTGTAGCTCCCCTGACAACCCCACGACCCCAGTGGGCGCTCTCCGGCCACTCCCTCTCTGACCAATTCTGTTTTCTCTGCCTTTTCTGAATTCTTGATGTTTGTCTTATTCATTTTGCCATTAAGAATTATGGGCCTTGCACTGTGTTTTTAATTTGTTGTGTGAGGGTTTTAGACCAACCCAGCTGATACCTAGAAAAGACACATGTATGGACGTCCAGGCTGTGCACTGCACAACTCCAGAGACATCATTCATGGCCCCCTGGAATCATGCAACGTGGCTACTGGCGTTGCCAGAGAATCAATGATGTCTTGCACGACCCTACACCACAGAGAAAAGGACAGCCACGCTAATAAAGATTTGCTAACTGACCAATCTGTCTCCTGCTTCCAAATATTTCATGCATGAGATTCAGCAGGCCCAAGGCCACAATGCTCAACAGTCTAGAAAAAAATCCACATTGAGATACACTCACGTATTTCCAGCCCATGTGGAGATGGAGAGGGACAAGGAATCGATCTTTCCAAGGAAAAGGAGGATTCATAACCACTGAGTGAGCTGCCACTACCTTCTTCTGATTGTGCAGATTAAATTCTCTGTCCTACCAGCATCCAAATGCACTAAATCTTAACATACCTGGGAATTCAGATAAATTTATTTCTCTTTTATAGAATTCCCATTGCTTTGCTAGCACAGTTTCAGAGTTTGAGATACGAGCAGACAGCGTGTGGGAATAATAAAGCATCACTCCACACCAGGACACACAGGTCCATGGTTTAATGATAAGACTTTACCAGTGAATGTCAGACTTTTCTGGTCCTCCATGCTGTCCTGCATGGGTGCACATCACACGCGCACACACACACTCACAAACACATCTCTCTCAAGTTTTTAAAAATATACTCAAATTATGCATCCTTCTTCTAATATATTCTGTGTATGGTAGATGTGTTAATACTAAAAATAGTTTTTTTCTCCCAAAATGCCCCAATATTGATTCTGTACCTCCACATAAACCCCCATGACAGGGATATGGCACACATGCTATAGTTCATAAGGTACAATTATATATCATCCGATGTGAATATCATAGCAGCCCCAGAGTTGTACAGTAAGCAACGTGGGCAACCGTACACAGCCCACTGCACGTCAGGTAGAGAAAAGGTAATTATCCCATTTTACAGCAAGAAAAACTAAAACTCTGAGAGTTTAAGAGCATGAGACAACATTTAAGGTTTGTTTCTATCCTGGTAGTATGGAATCCTCTGAACTGGTCAAGAGACCTCACAACTCATTTAGGAATGGTGCATGAATCTCAGTACACCAACTCCTCTTCTCAGTCCTGTGTATGTCAAAGTTTCCCTCATACCGTAGCAGGGATGAGCCGAACAGAGCCAGCCCACCAGTACAGGAGGTCTAACTGAGGTGTGCAGGGCTGGGGTCAGGGGCACAGGATCCACTGCCTGCCTGCCTAGATTGAAACCTGGCTCTGCTCCTCACCAGTGGGTGACCCTGGACAGGTTACTTAACCTCTCTGTGCTTCAATTTCCTAATCCATAAAGTGAGGCTGCTAATGCTACCCACTTCACTGGGTTGTGGTGATGATTATATAATACACATAAACAGCTTCGAAACTACTACATACACAGTCATCACTCAAAGTTTGTGATCCAAAAAAAGACAAAGATGCTCATTCTCTATGCTTCAATATTCTAATCTGTAAAATGGGAATCATAAAAGTACTTACATAATAGGATTGTTTTGATTAAATAACAAGGAACATAAGGAGCTTAAAACAATGATTAATGCCTAGTAACCACTCGATAAAGTGTGTCACTAATTTCTTTTTCCTAAGAAGTCAGTAACTCCAGTTCACACAGAGAGACATCCCAAAACAAAAAGCACAAGGAAGTTTGCAGATAGATGCAAGACCGGAGGGAGAATCATTGCTGTTTTCTAACGCAAGTGATAGACAGGCTATCTTAGAGACTGGAGGTTCTCGTTTTAAATTAATTCTTTCTGCGGTCAGGAAGAAAAGTGGATCACTGATGAACAGGGAGTGGTGAGACGGGGAAGAAAGAACAGGAACATCTCAGTTGCTGGTTTCTGTTTTCACCATAAAAATCGTTTTAAAGCCCTGCCTAGAATTTAAATAGCATCATCCCCAGAGATAGCTGTTTCAGTTTCATTATAGTCTGTGTTCATAGAGTACAAATAGAAACCTTCATGATTTTATTAGTTTCCATGCAACTCAGGAGAGATTTGCATGATAACATTTCAGCTCCTGACTTAAAGAAGGGACCAATTAAAAATATAGTGCTTGTACTGCCTGTCACTGGGAAATGAAAAGGTTCCCAGAGTTTTAAAAATCTCTGTCATATCTGGTTCATGGCTATAAATCAAGTATTCAGTACTGTGGTTGCAATCCCTACTGTCTAAATGTTTAGTTTATTTCATAAGAAATACTTGGAGGATGTTTGCACCCCCAACGAGGATTTCAACTACAGTGTAGGAGAAACTAAATGTACACCTGCCTATTTCTGCCTGGCCTGCATCGACTCCTACACAATCGCTAATTCCCTTAATAATACCCAAAAGCTACCAGGTCCTCTGTGGATCTGTGAAGTGTTAACATAATGTATCTGTGACAAGTTAAAATGTAATACAAGGCCCTGGTAGCATAATCAAATTGATGTTATGTAACCTAAGAGAACTATTCCAGTAAGTTCTGATGTGTTGGCTGCTTACGGTTCGGGGGAAATTTTATTTCAGAGATTATTGAGTGTTTGGGGATCATTCCTCCAGACACTTGCTCCTTTGCCACAGAAGCTGCGGAAACCCCATCGTGCTTTCACAGCTGGAACGCTCCGAGAACCAGGCCGAGATGAACATTCTGGCTCCAGGGTTGCCTTTGGGGGTGGGTTAAGGAAAAGCATCAAAGTAAGTTGACTTGCATGGCCTCCGCTTTAATCAGATGTTTCTTTTTATGCCCAACCTCAACAAAGCCAGCCTATCATAGTACATTTTATATAGTCTATAATCTAAGATGTGTTCAACCTTTCCCCCACCACAACAAAAATCAAAATTAAAACCTCGATAGTGGTGTGGCTATGTCATTAGAAATAATAGCAGAGTTACAAAAACCTATTTCTGAGACTTTTTTTTTAATGATACGTTTGATGATATCTCCAATGAGGCCTATCTCCCCAGACTGTAATTCTTAAATATGTCACCTCATCAAAGTCAATACTGAAGTTCTGGGCACATGCCAATCAAACTTTACTCTTGCGTTTTATACTAGAAAAAGAACTGTTCCCTGTGTCCACTGCCTGGAATGATTTAATTTTTGGTTCTTCGTCAGGTGAAAATGACAGCTTTGAAATCTGATTTAAGAAAGGGCTTTATATTGAAATTATGGGCCGGGTGTGGTGGCTCATACTTACAATCCCAGCACTTCAGGAGGCCAAGTGGGGAAGGATTGGTTGAGGCCAGGAGTTCAAGACTAGCCTGGGCAACATAGCAAGACCTCGTCTCTACAAAAATTGTTTTAAAAATTAGCCAGGTGTGGTGTTGCTCACTTTAGTCCCAGCTACTCAGGAGTCTGAGGTGGGAGGATCACTTGAGTCCAGGAGTTCAAGGCTGTAGTGAGTTATGATCGTGCCACTGCATTCCAGCCTGGACAACAGAATAAGACCCTGTTTCTAAAAAAATAAACAATTATGAAATCAAAGAACACGTTACATATGAGAAAATCGAGGCCCAGAAACAATGACTCATCTAAGACACCATAGATACTCACATGTCATATGTCAAAATCAAAAATCCAGCACTTTCTTAACTTCACTCTAAGAGTAACGCCATTAAACCAGACTCCACCGGCAAAAGAGTGTTGTTCTGTTCATTCTTCTGTTCTCAATGCAGATACCATCTAAATCAGACAAGGCCAGTCTGGGTGCTTCTTAGAGGCTGTAATCTTTAGAGGAAGACTATTAGCTGCCCTACCAACAAAATAAGAGCCCCACAGTGGAGAATGTGTCGGGGAAGAAAATGTGCCCAAAGATCATGGTGGACATCTCCAGGAGCGGGGATTGGGAGGGAATTTTTTCCTTTTCAAAAAATTTTTATTTTTAATTGTGGCAAGAGACACAAAACATAAGAATTTACTCTCTTAACCATTTCTAAAAGTGCAGTACAGTAGTGTTAAGTATATTCACATTATTGTGCAACCCATCTCCAGAACCTTTTCATCTTGCAAAACTGAACTCCATGCCCATTATACAACTCCCCAGAAACTACCATCCTACTTTCTGCTCCTGGGAGTTTGACTAATCTAGGTATCTCATATAAGCAGGATTTATCCTTTTCTGTCTGGCCCATTTCATTTAGCCTAATGTCCTCAAGGTTCATCCATGCTGTAACATGTGTCAGAATTTCCTTCCTTTTCAAAGCTGAATAATATTCCAGTGTATGTACGCACCACATTTTGTTTATCCATTCACCTGCTGAGGACACCTGCGGTGCTCCCACCTGTGGCTATTGCAAATAATGCCACTGTGAACGGGGGTGTACAAATGTCTCTTTGAGACTTTGCTTTTAATTTTTTGGATATATACTCAGAAGTGGAATGGTTGAATCATACAATACATCAATTTTCAACTTTTTGAGAAACTGCCATACTATTTTCCATAGTGTCTGCACCATTTTACCTTCCCCCAGCAGTACACAAGGGTTCCACTTTCTGCACATCCTCACCAACACCTGTGATTTCCTATTATTTTGATAGCAGCCGTCCTAACAGGTATGAGATGTCCTTTAATTTTTTTGAAAGCCACTGTATGGTCTACTTTTTCTACAACGAACACATAATGCACTTAAAATTAAGGACAAAAGTATAAAATACTGAAGTTGAAAAATAAATCTTACAGGGAAAATAAGCTTGAGAATGAATTTAAGAAACTAAATTTGGTTTTTTTAACACCCAGGCAAACCGTTGCATTCTCTTATGGGTTCAGCTACAGACATCATTCCTATACTTTGCAAGAATCTGTCACCTGATCGGCTGCCACAATCCACAGGAGAAATGGCCATAACTCATGGGCAGCTAAAGCACTTCTAAGCACTGTGAGGAAAGTGCTCCCAGATGCACAAAGGAGAAAAACAATGCACAAAGCGGTTGCCAGCTAATGTTGGTCATGAAAATTCCTAGCACTTGGATAAGCCCTTTCATCTTCCAAATCTTTCCTCCAAGCCTTAGAACCCTTATCTCAGAGTTCTCCATTTGAATATCAGCGGATGTCCACTTTCCCTTCCAGAGCCACAAAGGGTCCACTATCCAAAGCCATATAAAGGGAAAACAAGATTAATAACAGCAACTTCTCCCAAAGAGGAGTAGAATTCTCCTGCTCTCAGATAACAAGCACAGAAAAGACCGCCACAAGGTCTTATAACCCTAACATCTGGGCCGCAGGGCCACACAAGCCCCACGCTATCAGTTAATTAGACAGAACATTTCTTTGGAAAAGCTAAAATTTTCAAAAAGTGAAATAATTCTACCCATTGGTCTTTATATTAATATTAAACATAATCTTTCACTTCTTGGAGGCGAGGTCATTTGTCATGATTTATTCGTTAAAAAAAAGGTGAAGAGACTAAAACCAAAATCCAATCAATTATGTATGTATCCAAGCTTATCCTAACTCTTGGAGGGGAAACTCAGTTTTTCTTGGTGGGAACGTCTTCCTCTCTACCCCCTACCCTCCCATGCTCTCTCCTCTTATATGTTTTGTTTTCTTTTCTTTTCTGCTTTCTTTCTGTTCAGCAAACCAGGGAAGATGAGAGCAACAGTGTATAGAAGCCAATAAGGAGAGGAAATGAGATGAATAGGTGGGGAAGGAACGGCCTCCAATTCTAAGGAGCAGCTAATTCAAGTGATGCAGAAAGAGGTTCAAGATCACTGTCTGTTCTGTCTCTTTTGGGCTCAAAAACGCCATCATCTAGAAAGCAGAATCGAACTCAGGTTTCCTAACAAAGGATCCACACCCTACATCTGGATTCTTGGCATGGCCCCAAAATGACAAGCCCAGCGATAAGCTGAGAAGCGAACTAAACCTTGGAAATCCAGGGCACGTGCCATTGAGAAAGCGGCAGCTTTATGGCCCAGGACAGCCAAAAACCTCCATCCACAGCTTCCAACAAGACCGAGCAGATCTCAGAGGGCAAACTTCAAGAACCAATAGCCAGAATGGGCCATTTTTCAAACTTTGGGGAAAGGAGAAAGGGAACCTCACTGTTCCAGGAAAAGGAAGGAAACAGGGAAGCCATCAGAGAGGAAAAGAAAGTTGCCTACGTGGAAGCATCACAAGTTAAGGTATTCTAGGCCAAGCGTGGTGGCTCACGCCTGTAATCCTAGCACTCTGGGAGGCTGAGGCAGGAGGATCACTTGAGGTCAGGAGTTCAAGACTAGCCTAAGCAAGAGTGAGACCTCCATTTTCTACTAAAAAATAGAAAAAAAAATTGGCCAGGAAACTAAAAAATAGAAAACATTAGCTGGGCGTGGTGGTGCACACCTACAGTCCCAGCTCCTTGGGAGGATCACCTGAGCCCAGGTGTCTGAGGTTGCTGTGAGCTAGGCTGACGCCACGGCACTCTAGCCCAGGCAACTGAGCGAGACTCTGTCTCAGAAAAAAAAAGGAAAAAAAAAAGAAAACAAGTTAAGGTATTCTACATCTCAACAACATTACTGACATCTAACCACCACCCAGCTCTGGACCTTCCTGGGCTAGATTCGGAATTTGAAATCTGTCATCCACCAAGACTTGTTCTGTGTGTCTCAGACATGGACCAGAAGCAAAGAGGGACTAGTGCGAAGAGAAAGATCTTTCCAAGTCCATCATAAGGTGGGTTTGTCCCTAGCAGAGTGGTGGCCTCAGGAGACTGTGAACACCCTGGTCCCCTCTGGCAATGAGGCAGAGGGCTCCCAGCACTGGGAGGGAGCACAGTGGAGCCTGAGGCCCCGAAGCGCCCTTCCATCACCATGAGTTGATAATTTCACGTACTTCTGAATTTGTTAGTTCAAGCCCCTGTTTCTTGTCCACTGACCTGCGAACTTCAAGTCCCCAACCTTCAGAGGCTGCTCCGGACCCCACCCTGATGCCCGGTTCACTCCCCAAAGATGAGGAGAGAGAGAACTGCCCAGTCTAAAAGAGGCAAAGGAGCGAGATCCAGATGTGGAACAGGGAAGTAAGATAAACACTCATCTTAAACTCTCAACCTGAAATCCATGTGCGGGCACGCCAGCAGCCTGGAGACACTGTGCCTTACAAGGACGGGCAAAGATGCAGACCCATCACGGCTGAACAGTTTTGTACAGTTCGAAGGGACCCTGGGAAGAACATTACTGGAAATCATGCCTTAAAAACTCTTTTGCAAAAGACGTCACCGTCCCAGACTTCAGCAGATAACAGATGGAAACTGACTTCAAGTCACAAGTCTAAAATCTTATTTTTTCTTTTTTTAAAAGAAGGCCCGTCTCCCCAAGTAAAAGTAAACTCTGATAAAGGGGAGATGTACGCAATGTTTCTTTTAATGACTTCTTCCCCAAATGGAAGGCTTCCTCCCTGTTGTGCTAGAAACCAAATTTAAATCACAGCAACTTTCTACAAAAGCCATCAGGAATGACAGCCATTAAGGAAGAAGGAAGGGAAGGAAGGGAAGAAGAGACAGAGGGGGAGAGGGCAGGAACGCAGGCTTCCCTGCCAGTTAGCTCTGAAATGCCCAGAGTCGACCGGATTCGGATCCCCAGGAAAATTTGGTAGGGAGGCCAATGAAACAGCATGAAGAATAGAAAGTAAATGAGATGTTTTAAATAATTTCGCTTTTGGCCACGTGAAGAAGCATTAGTCATACAGGTAACGAGGTCTTACAGGGAGATGATTCCAGAGCTGGGCTTGACGACATTAAGTATATCCATTCTGGGCCCGGAGTGCCAATTACATTTCCAAATTGGCGATTAGACATAATGTCCCAAAGACAATCACCAAACAATGCCAAAAAGCAAAGCAAGTTCCATCTCGAAGCAGCCATTCTTTTGAAACTGCCCTTCCATCCCCTGCCTGACTCATCCGCCTCACAAACAGCTGCCCGTTATGAACTAAACCCTTGTCAGCCACTGGTGGCATGAATAAAGAAAATCCAGGCATGAGTCAAACATCATTTTGTCACCAAACCAAGCCCATCCCTTTCATCCAGAGCTTCTCCAGATCCTCCAACAAATTACCCAAAAAAACCCAGCAAAATGCATTGGCACCCACCCCATTCCTGCCCAGCCCCCAGCTCACCACTACAGAAAGAGCCTCCCCAACCTATGTGTGTCATACCCCATGAGAAGATAACTGGGTTTTTTCCCTGCCCAGCCTGTCAAGGAACAGTCCTAAGGAGCAGGTAGTCAGAACTGGGTCTTCATCATTTTTCCCCTGGCCCCCTAGCTCGGTTCCTGGCACGTAGTGGGCACACCCTTAATGCATAATAAAAGGAAAAACAGTAACCGTAATAATAACCGGAAGACGTACTGGAGGGCCTACTGTGTGGGGGGCATTTTGCTAAGCCCTTCTTCATTTTGGTGGCTGAAGCCACTCATGGAGAAAGTTCATTCCAGGTTTTCCCCTTTGATGATGGAACAACATAAAAAGCACGTCTCAAGGAAAAAGCCCCTGACAGTATGAGCCAGCCGTGAAAATCCTCACCCTGGTGAGAACGGGAGCTACTTTCACTTTCATCTGCTGGAATTCTTGAGAAGCGCGACTGGAGGGGCCGCATCGCAGGATGCCATGTGTCTGCCCCACCCACTGGACGGTCAGGTCTTGAGCCCAGTCCTTTGAAGCTGAACCCTCCGTTTGGGAAGGCCCACCCAGGTCCCTGTGGAAAATCGGGCTGGCAGTCTTGATGCCAGCTGACTCCAAACACTCCAGAGGGAGTGGCCACCAGCGTCCTGGAGCTTCGCCACAGTGCAGCCCTGGCCACACCAGCAGCCTTTAATTTTGCAGGAAGGTGGTTTGGCTGAGTTGCCATCCTGGACTTCAGGAAGCCACACCCCTTGCAGCATGACCACCTGGCACAAGGGAGAGCCCACACATCGGTGGGCAGCACACAGACCGCACCCTGTAAACTCCAGAACGCTGCTCTGGCCGTCCCAACCCAACCCCAAACCAACAGCGCTGGTGGGTTCCCTGGCAGCAGGCACTGCGAACTTTCAGCTTCTCATCCCTTCCCGCCTTGAAGGGCTGGGAATTTCCATATTTTAAAATGGGCATGTCTGCAGGGATGGACTGACTGAAGGCTGAGGAATGGACCAGAAACCAGATCCTTGCTACTCAAAGTGTGGTCTGCACGGCATCACATAGCCTGTGTCTTGCCAGAAAGGCAGAATCTCAGGCCCCACTCTGGACTTTCTGAATCAGAACCTGCATTTCTAACAGCTCCCCAGGTGACCTGCGTGCATATTAAGGTTTTAGAAGCCCAGGCCTAGATGCACGCTCCAGCCCTTGGAGGCAGAGATCTGATATCCTAACCAAACATTCCTTGAACCTTCTGTCCACAATGCCAGCACACTCCTGCCTTTGAGTGTGGCCCCCCGGGTTTCCTTCTCCATGTGCTTAGGGCCAGGGTTCTACCCACCCAAGAAGCATTTTCAAAAGTACACATTCTTGATCTGCCTGTTGCACAGAAAGGCTGTGGAATCTTACAGGCTATGCAGGAGGCTTGGCCCGGCCTGACCCCCAGGCATCTCTCTGAGGGGCCCAGTGTTCTCTGCAGTTCCCCAGGGCTGTGGCATCACAGCACAAACACAGCCCTTTTGCTGGAACCACAGAGGGGATCCTCCAGGGGCTCCAAAGCTCTGAAGTCCTGGGAGGGTGCTGGTAACGGCTGCTATGATTCCAGATTAGCACAGCCACCATCGGTGTGAGCTGGGACACCCTGCTACCCACCTTGGGAAGAAGGTCCTGGCACTGCAATCCAATGCCAACCTGACTGTTTTAGCAGCAGGTTTCTTGCACCCTGGAGAGAGAGAGAGGGCGAGAGAGTGCCCCAAAGCAAGCACTTGCTCCCTGCTACCAGGCACACAATGAATGTCCCCATCCTGGGAAGAAGATAGCAGTGAGGCAAACAGAGGGCTCACTTGGCTTTGCCTTTGGAATCTATGTCCCACCCCCCAAACAGTGGGGCGGCTCTTCCTTTCCTGCTGATGCATGTTTGGTCAACTTCCTCGGGCATCTGGAAGCAGGGCCAGCCCAAGGCTTACAAAACGGTCCCCAGTGTCCTCCTGGGAAATGCCATATAGTGAGGTTAGTGAGAAAACCTATCCCACAGGGATGCGCTCTATTATGATCCCAATTTGCAGATGAGGAAACTGAGGCACAAAGTAGTGAAATCATTGCCTAAGGTCACAGGCTGACTCTTAGGCACCGCTCAGCAGACTTGACACATGGGTAAGGCTGCTCCAAAGGAGCCCGTTCGAGGGCAGTTTCCAATTTCTCTACCAACAGAACTACTCCGAGCCTGTGATGTCACCCTCCACATAGCCCAGCTATGCCATGACGGCCGGTCTTTTCACAAGGTAATTTCAAAGGCGAGCACTCCACAGGACACACTTTGGGAAACACTGATCTAGGGGCTGTAAAAAAAAAAGCTGATCCGGGTAGACAGCGCCCTGGCCAGGAGACTGTTACATCACGGGAGACAGGTCTGTGAGCACTGAACTTGGAATAACAGAGTTGGAGTTTGTTCCTCCTCAAGGATGTGATACTGTACAGCCACACCCAGCCCCCAAACACCAGTCTCTCCCGTCTGCCAGCCCTGCAGCTCCTGGTCCCCCAACCTGATGATGCTCACCCCAACATCCCCACTGTCAAAACAGTACCCACCCTGCCAGGCCCCCATCCATGGAGCCTGCCTCGGCTGCCCTGCCCCAGTCTTCCAGACTTACAATAGCCAAGAGCCGCGAGCCCAAATCTCAGTCTGATCCTAACTGGCTGTTTGACCCGTGACAGTATACTTCAGGATCTAGAGGCTCCTTTTGGCTTAAAAATTCTGCTTATTGTAGTCTGTGCCCTTCGTGGGCTAGAAGTTCCATGAATCAAAGAGAAAATAAACTCAGCACCTTGTGAACCATGGTAGCTTCCATTTCCAAGAGGCCTGCTAAGAGTACCAGGCTTTTGCTGGGTGTTCCATACCCATTATTTCTACTCCTTATAAGTAAGGAGTAGAAAACAGGAGTACAAAGGAAGCATCATTATGCTCTTTTTAAAGATGAAGAAGTTGAAGTTCAACACGGTTGCCAGCCAAAGATGCCATGCTTATAATAAATATGAGATCCACGATTTGAATGTGGGTTTGTCTGACTGCAGAGTTTGTACTGAACTGTGCGTTTCCATAAAGAGAGCCAGGAATGAGAAGCACATGCTCTCTGGACAAGGGCAAGTCAGCTGGAGTTCCCCTGTGCCTGGGACCCGAGAACTTCTCCAAGGCCACCCCCAATGACCTGATCAACAAGGAATATCTGAAGGTCAGCCAGTGCCGCCGATCCCTGGTCCAGGATGCGATGAGGCGCCAGGGCCGATCTGGAATCAAGAGCTCCAAGGCACTGAAGCTCCAGCCCTGACTGAATGCGTCAGGCCAGACCCTGGGTAATTACCAAGCCGTAATGGGATCTGATATTTATATTAGTCACGAGCCTGACAGAGAAAACGTGTTGTTTTCTCAGACACAGCCGTAGAGACAACACCTCAATAATTCATTACATGCGGACCATCCTTGTTTGAGCCTAGGCTTCTAGAAGGATGACAGATGAAACTGAGAATAGGAGTGAGTCTATGCCCAGCCACACTCAGGCCCCACAGCAAACCACAGCTCCATCAGGAAGTTGGCCTCAGTTTCCCCAGGCATTTAAGGAGAAGTAGATTGTATACTGGGAGAGGAGCAAAGATGGGAATAAAGACACGTAAGTGTTCCAGGGCTGACTTCCTGCATGAATTGCTGGAGAACTGCAGAACACATTCTGAGCCAGAAATTTGACCATAGTTTCTCAACACCTTCCACTCTCCTGTATCGAATCGCAGAGTAGGAAGGGACATTACAACTCACAGAATTCAATCCCCACGTCTCGTAGACAAGGAAAGACAGACCAGAGAGGTTAAATGATTTCTTCAAAGTCACGGCCTTCTACAGGCTGCCAGAGCAGCTCCCTGTTCGCTTCCATCTGCGACTGGATTGGACCTCACAATGTCACAACCAAGTAAATAGAGAGCTCTGATGAAATCCAACAAAGCAAAAACCAGTAATGTGGAAAAGCACCGCAAAGAACACAGCGCTGTGGAAGGATTGTGCCCAAATTCCCAACCGGGGGAGGGAGGGGGGGAAATGCAATGTTTTCTTCTTCACTTCCTAAAAAAAGTCCAAATACCACTCTTTTCAAAATACTAAAGTCATTCGCTCTTTGAGATTCGCAGGCCAAAGGTACTAACTACCCATGTCCAGTCTTGGGTTCCTTTGATCACAAAGGATGGTGCCGTCCCAGAGACCAAATGCTCGTGGTTTTGGGAGCTCCCTGCTGAAACTTATCTTCCATGAATTTCAGATGCTAAAAATGACCTGCCTGCCTCTGGACTCCAGCTCCCGGGCAAACCATCTTAGGGCTGAACGAGGGCGAGGGTGAACGCATCTGAGGAATTCTGTGGAAAGGCAGCCTAGGTTTGCTTGGGAAATCTAGCACAAAAATAATTATTCTAAATTTAAGCCCAATACATTCTTCTGTACCAAGTCTCAACAAAACTACCCAATACTCAAAAAGCAAAAAGAATGAAGGACAAAAAAACACGATTGCAATAAAAATACAGACCTCAAGGACAGAAAGGAAAGCTTATAAAAGGCCTAACTTACCATTATTGGTTATAATGAACTGGCCACACACCACTGAATTAGCAAATCACGGAGCAGGTATCAGGAGATTCTGGGTATGTTTTCAAATGGACTCATGGTATCAAAAGTAACCTGCTCTCCTACATCGGCCTCACATCTCCCAAACCAACCACAATCACCTTTTATCCAGGTTGATTCCTTACATAAACTTCCAGCTGCATCCACTCAGCAGGTTTTGCAGCTATAAAATATAGCCAAATATTTACAGATTGTTTTTTCTAATGATCATTGCCAAAAACCTACCTTCTTGAGTAAACTGACAGAAGTTATGCTTGGTCATCATTTAGGAAAGAGATTCTTTACGTGAACTATCCGATTAGCATTTCATTACAAGCACATTTATGTGCACTCTAGGGTAAAAAGATTTTAGATGCTGTATTTAAAACCCCACGATCACAAAAACACCATAACTTCTTTTGACTCGTTGAGAAAAGTTTTCATTAGGATCAAAATTACTCACTTCCAGAAAGAAAGGAAGCTGTTAAAAAGTTCACCAACATCACTCCATCTAGAGAGCATTTCGGGATGTGCACAACCATGAGCTATCTTTCCTCTAAGGACAGTGGCTGCATCTCAGTAAAGACAGAAAAAAAAAAAAAAAAAAAACACCCCTAGGACCGATGGCTGTGGGGGTGGGGGGAGGGAGCGGAGGAGAGGGAGTGTGTGAATAAGAAGCCTCTATGAATAAGCTGTTCTCAGAAGGAGGGCTAGGCATCTGGTGGTTAGGACTTTGCTTCTCTGGAAGGTGACAGATTTTGCTCCTTAACAAGAAGGAACCTCTATCGCTGAGAAAGCTGGCTGGCCAGCATTTGGAGGCCTCCGGAAAGAGAGAGGAGGAGGAGGAAGAGAATGATAGTTTTTATTTTCCTCCCTTATTCCAACACACCAGTATTTTCCAAAACACAAGTGTGCTGCCACAAAACACAGCTGAGCTCCAGCACCCAACACGATGTATAATTAATGATCAGGAGACAGCTTCGGTTCACCCTTGTTTTTATAGTCTGCCTTCGCCATAGCTCCTGGCTTCCCCACTTCTTCCCTTAGCAGCCTCCTTGGCTGCTACAAGTTGCTGTGCCCTGTGGAAGTTTGAGGGGTCCTCGGATTAACTTTACTAGAAAAGGTGTGAACCTTTGGGGACCAAGATACATGTCTACCTTGCACCATTCCCCTAGGTATTCCCTACCTCCAAAAAGGTTAGCGCTGTGAAGTCCCCTGGGATGGGAATTACTCTAAAAGGCAGCTAGGTCACTCTTTTTTTTTCCAGTTCTTTCTTTTTTATTCTGCAATTTTCTATCAAACATCGCCAGGTCCCCCCATCTCCAGCCAGGAGGGGTGGGGGAAAGGACATCTCGAGGGACACGGCCACAGACCAGGCAGTCAGCCTAGGAATCACATATCTAAGGTGTAGTGAGCGCCGGGGCTGGTGGGCGTCTGCGCCAGGAATAGCTTAAACCGATGACATCCAGCCACCCCAAGCGCCAGGGAAGCAGCTCCGCGTAAAACCTCGGTCTCTGCCGACTCTCAGGCAGACCCCAGCTCCAGCTCGGCACTGCTGGTGGCATTTCCGGGGACCCAAAGTGGGTGGCCTGGGGGCGAGAGTACAGAGGCAGAAGAACTTAGGGTTGGGTATGTTTCACGAGAAGGTCTAAAGGATGGAGTGGGAGGCGGTATCAGATTGGCGATCTCACCACGTTCCTAAAGTGGCAGCCCCATGGGCTGCCTCCGATATTGGGATGGATCTCCCCAACTTTCTCTCGCTCCCCCCCAGAGGTCCCCCACTTTCTCTGGCTATGTTCTTCCCCTGGGATTCCCTACTGCAAGAGATTTTCTCCCGTGCCCAAAGGATGTTTCCTTCTTTCTGATCCCACGAACTCGTCTCCCCAACAGGTTCCTAAGGTGCCGGCAGATGTGCCCGCCCTCGCCCACCGCCAGGAGCCGAGCCGTGGCAAGTGAGAGGTGCGGAACACGCGCCGGCGGCCCCCAGAGTCCTCCGTCCCCGCGGGGTTAGCTCTCCCCACCCCGCACCACGGCACCCGAGCAGCGCGCGTTCCCCGCCCCGGCCCCAGCCGCAGCCGCCAACAACCCTACAATAAACAGGGGACGGGACTGGGCGTCCGCGCCCCGGAGCGCACCGGTCGCGGGCACCTCCTCACCCCCGGTGCGCCGCCCGCTGCCCCAGTCCGCGGGCGCGGGGAGAGCGGAGGGAAGGAAAGGCGGCGAGCGGAAGGCAGGCGGGGATGGAGGCAGGCGCGGCGCTGTGCGGGGCGAGGAGGTGGGCTGCAGGGGACGCCGAGAAGCGGCCGGGCTGGCGCAGGGGGAGGGCGCCCGGGGCGCGCGTTACCTTCGTCTTGCCCCCGCAGTGGCAGCAAACGGTCCACAGGTACTTGAGCGTCCGCCACAGCAAGATGATGAAGAGGCCCCCAAAGAAAGTCACCATGGAGGAGGCCAGGAAAGCCCACCACATGCGTTGGCCCCGGCTGTCGCACGGCACCTCCATGGTCACCGGGATGATGAGCGCATCCATCTTGGGCTCGTGGACCGAGGACGAGGAGGAAGAGGAGGAGGAGGAAGAAGAAGAAGAGGAAGAGGAGGAGGAGGAGGACGCGTCTAGGCTGAGATGGTTCGCGTGGATATTGCTACTCATTCTAAGACTGCTGCCTCCGCCGCCGCCGCCGCCGCCGCTGCTGCCGCCGCCGCCGCCGCCACCATTTGCCATAGCTAGCAACGGGCGGCCGGCGCAGGGGCTCGGGGGAGCTCCTCCCGCCGCCAGCGCCACCCCGAACACCCATCAACAGCCATATTGCTGCTGCTGCTGCCGCCGCCGCCGCCGCGGAGCGCGGGGAGGGGGGCGGGGAGGCGCCTGGGCTCGGGGCGCTGTGCGCGACCTGGCGGGGTGCGCCGAGATATATACAGCGAGCCGCCGCCGCCCGCCCTCCCCCCGGCCGCCGGCCCGCCCGGGGGGGAGGGGGATGGGGCGCGCGGGCGGCTCCCCCTCCCCGGCCCGCGCCCCGCTCGCCCGGGGCTGCGCTGGCCCCGAGCGCCGAGAGCCAGGGGGCGCCGCGGGCAGCCCGCGCCCGGGGTCTGCGCCGCCCCAGGGCCCGCCCCGGCTCCGCGCGCGGGCCCGGGTGTCCTCGGCGCCGCGCTGCCCGCCGTGCGCCACGCGTGTGCGCTGCGCTCCGGCCCGGGACCCCCCTCCCCGCGCGCTAACGAGCCCCTCTCGGCTTATTAGGCGGCAACTCGTTAACAATGGATAATCAGCCCCCTCCGCCCGGACGCCCCCGCGCCAGCCCTCTTCCCCAGGCTGCGCCCGGCTCCCGCTCGCCGCCCCTGAGCGCGCCGGGCCACGGCAGGTTCACCGCGTCCGGCCGCCGGGCCGTCGCCGCCCGCTAGCCCATGCTCCCGGGACCCCCGAGTCCCCTCGCCACGCCACGGAGCCTCCTCGGCCTCTGCTCGCTCTTCCTCCTCGCCTCCTCCGGCTCCTCCTCGTCCCCGTCCTCGCCGCCCGAGCCTCTTCGGCGCGCGCCCCGCGCTCCCCGCAGCCGCCAGCAGTAGCAGCTGCAGCAACTGGAGCGGGAGCGGGCTCAGGCCGCCCGAGGCGGGAGGGGAGGAGGCTCGCCGCGCTGGCTCCCCTCCGCTCAGGACTGGGCAGGGGCAGGCAGGGCCCCTTAGCTGTAGCCCGGCACGCGCCCCTGACTCTCAGGGCGCAAGGTAGAGCGCCCCAGCCCAGGCACGGGACAGGGCGCCTCTCTCCAAGGTGCTGCGCCCCCAGCCAAGCGCCCTGGGGGACCCGGGGAGGCCCGCGGTGCGCTCGGGGCTGGTCGTTTTTCCCAAAGAAGCCCCCAGTGGGGAGGGGGGAGTGGCCAGCTGTCAGCTGGATTCCACAGGCTGGGCGCCCCCAGGATCCCCCGGCTTCGGGAGTGAGGAAGACCCTACCTCTGAATACACACAGCTACCGACCCCCTAGTTCGCGCTTCTCCCTGCTTCCTAGGTGCCCCCGTGCCCCGCGTGTGGCTGGGAGGCAGGACCATCTGGAAAGCCGGCGGGTGGTCTGTGGCCTCTGACAGCAGCAGGTGGTTTTTCTCCGGTTTTTCATATTAAGCAACAGAGGCTGCCTAAGAGAGTAGGCAGAGATGATCAGGAAGACTTGGCCTCAGGGACAGTGCAGGCCCCAACAGACATTACAGTTCCCTAAAGAGTCGCCCCCTCTTGTCCCAGACTCCATCCATCCTGTGAGGAGGGCAGCTAGGGGAAGGGGTGCCCCAGGCTTCGTTCGGCCTGGCCTTTCCCCATTTAGGGTCTTCCCTCCTCCCCCCATAAGATGAAGAACTCGTCTGGGTTTATTCAGTAGCCTGTAGCTCTGCACCACCAGGGGAACCCCCTTCAGGTACGCCCAGAAAGGTTGCCCCTTTTGGACACTGTCCTTCTTCCTGCTACCAGCTGGACCAAAAGTTTTTCCAGTGCTAATTAAAACAAAGATGATCACACTCGCCCCCTCATTGCCCACAAAGTTTCTGGCTCATTAGTCTAAGCCTAATTGGAATTCTCAGTTTCCTTTCAACTCTTCCCATGGTAAAGGGCCAAGTTAGCATCCTTAACCGTATAGGCTGGTGCCTGTCACCAGAGTCAGAGATCAGCCTCGCCCTTGTCCCTGAAGGCCTTACGGAAGGAGAGGGGCCCCCAGGGCCAAGCTGGGCAGAGAGGTGGAAGAGGATGTTTGAACTTCTCTTGCTTGATTCAAAACACATTCGCTGGGCTCAGGATACAAATCTATTAGGAAACAGTCAAAACCAAAGTGAAAGGGGAAAATGGAATGAGGTAAGAGTTCTTGAGTATTTGATACTCAAAGAGGGAGCTACAGATAGTATTTTCCGGAAAGTGAAATTGTCTGACTCTTCCCTCTGTGCCATCCGAGGGTACCTCTAGCCTTGGCCTCCATGGGCAGCAGCCACTCTGAATGCTTCCCTGCCACATCAGGCCCAAGCATGCAAAGGTCCTGGGTCTTTTCCAGCACTGGGCAGGGGCGGTTGGCCCCAGCAGTGCTGTGGGAATGTCCAGGAAGGTGACTGCGGCGGCGTTGAGGTTCCTTTATTTATTAGCCTTGTAAATGGCTGTGCTCCACTGCCTTTGTGCCTCAGCATATGCCAAGAAAGTTAAGGACACTCCTTAAATCAAACCCAAGATTTGCAATTTAAAAATAAAACATCCATAACATAAAATGAGCAACAAAATTTAGGACTGTCTCCCCAGTGGGATATAAAACCACCGGAATAAATTTCCTCACCCACAAAATTGAACTTTTGCAAACCAACAAATCCCCTCTGGGGCCTTCCTAGACATCCCCTACAGCCTGGATTCTCCTGGAATACCAGGCTGGGGGCTATTAGCAAGAGGCCACTAGCTACTGTGACTTCTGTCACCGCAGCTGCACAGTCCCCAGCTCTTTATCCTCCATCATCACCTTCATCATCTCAGCATCTTTCCGGAGGGCGCTGAAATGCCCCTCAGACACTATCTCCTTCTGCTCTTACCCCTGCCTTTCCTGACTGAGGCTTTTAGCAACTTCTGTGTTATCCAAAACCTCTGCTTAGTTGGGATTCATCAGAGACACCCAGTGTCAAAGTCAATATCCTTCCTTTCCTACAATCTCCAGGTCCTTACCACCTGCCGGGGTGGCCTGATGGGCAGGCACTGATGGGAGGGTACCGCCATCCACCAGAAATAGATAGACATCCTCAGGCCTTTGCCCAGCTCTCTCTAGTCACTTCCACGTCGTCCACAAACGTCTATGCTGTGTTCAGAAAACCTGGCACCTGGTATTCCAAATTTAGGAAACGGCTCTGCGCAGAAACAATGAAACCTCAAACTTAAAAAGAACCTCAGGTATCTTTCATTTGTTGTGTTTCCTCATTTGTAAAATTAGAATAAAAATAGGAACTGCTCTGCCTACTTCAAAGGGTTATTTGTAAGGATGAAAAAAGAAACATTATACAAATCTCAGCCTTAATTACTATGACCCCCAAAACTGCCGGTCACACTTGGACCGGATCTTCTGACCCCTCCCCCAGCCCCCACCCCCAACCCCAACCCCAAGCCAGTACTTGCACATGCGCGTGCACCCCGCCATTCTGGTGAGGAGCAGAGGCAGGATTGCTGCTCCCTGGCTCCACTTTGCTGCTCTGCACCCCACAAGGTCCCTCGGTTGTGATGAGAACTGAGGCAAGGCAATTCAGTTGCCACTGCTCTGTGCTATGGCTATGACATGACAGCCTAGAGACCCCACGGACAGCCACACGTGGGCAGAATCCAGGGCGCAGCAGAGCCCCTCCAGCCTGAGTGGGCTGTCTGACTCCCTGACACTCATGTCCGCCCATGGTCTTGCCACTCCCCGGACAGCCTTGGCAATGGAAAGAGTGCAGAGAAGCACCCACGACTGGCCCCAGTGCCTCTTCCCCTAGCGTAGCTGGGTCTGCAGGCTGGGAATCGCATGCCATTGCACAAGAACTGAAAGCCCGAACCAAAGTAGAAACTTCACCCCTGTTGTGAAAACGATGTGGGCCACTGATTTACTTCTAAATACCTGGAAAAGCTCCGCAGAGAGGAGGGCAGCCTCTTTACCATGTGCACATGTGTCTATGGCAGCTTTCAAAGCAATTATGGGATTCAAGTTTCTTGAGTATTCTAACCCGAACAGTCCCAACTGACTTAAATAAAAGGAAGTGCGTCAACATACAAACCGAAAAAGCAGAGTCGCTAAAGGAAAAGCCAAGGAGAACAAGAAAGGTTATTTACTTAAATGTTGGCCCAGCATCACAATTAATGTATGCAGGATTTTATTTTTCTCCAGGCTGTACGCACCTCCACACTGTGACATAAATCTTGGTCATTTTGCTATGGCGAATGACTAAATGTGACTAAATGATCTAGCGCCCTCTGGTGGCTTTTCCTGGCATATCACATAATTTTGTGAATGTTCACGAAAAGGTCTTATTATTAATAAAAGTCTAAAATTTAAGATATGGGAATTCCAAAGAGGAAAGTCCTGCTGGGAAAACTACAGCCACGGAGAGGGGGGAGGTCGCATGAATTGAGAATATGTTGGTCAAAGAATACAAAATTTCAATTAGGAAAAATAAGTTCCAGAGATCTATTGTACAACATGGTGACTATAGTTAACAACAATGTTTTGTATACTTGAAAATTGCTAACAAAGTAGATTTTTAAGTGTTCTCATCACAAATAAATAATAAGTAGGTAAGGCAATACATAAGTTATTTAGCTTGATTTAGCCATTCCACAATGTATATGTATATATAAATATCATGCTGTATACTATAAACACAATTTTTGTCAATTAAAAAAAATACATTTTAAAGATGAGGAAACCAAAAATCTATAGTCATAATAGTATTAATTACATGCTGGTAGTCACCAGTCGTACCAGCATGTAAGCAGTTGTAATAAAGGTGGCTAACAGGGTTCCTATTGTTACCATGATTTGATGTCAGATCTTCTTAGCTGTAACTGTCATTGGTCACCGTACCCCTTCCTAAATTACCATTGTGTTCTTTTCTAAATAATCAGCAGAAAACCATGCTCAGGAGCATTTGAGTACCAAAAGGGAGTACTGGTTCCCAGGACGCAGAGAGGGACTTAGAGAACAGGCTTTGAGGGCTTTGCTTTTTAATAAGTATTTATTCTATATTTATTTTTGCTTATAAGAATAATTCATATTTATTGTAAACAATTTGGAATATAAAAGTTTCCTCAAAGAATATAAAAGTCACCTGGAATCCCACGACTCACAGAGAACCATTATTAATATTTTTATGTATTTCTTTCACATTTTTTCCCTGGGTGTGTATTTTTGTAAAATTAGGGCTAGATCAAACATCTAATTTTTATCGCATTATATGTTCCCTTAATGTTAATTTGTAAGCATTTTCTCCATGTCATTAAATATCATGGGAAAACACTATTTTAAAAAATAGTAATTGAATAATATTCCAGTAGATAGTCTACTGCTGACATTTAAGTTACTGCAAAATTTAGTATATTTTTTTAAAGGTTCTAAAACTGTGAGCAAATGATTTATAGTAGTCTAAAAGATGTCCGAAGATTTCCACTGATTGCTTACACCCTATCCCCAGCACCCATCATCTAGGGAGAGCAGATGCGAGTGAGTGAGAGGTGCGTGTGGGACTCAGTCTGGCCGCGGGACACTACCCAGCCCTGCCCCATATCACTGGCCTCAGGTCAGCCGGTTCCAGTGCAGAACTTCCGAGCCAGGACATGGTACCCCAAAATAATTCTCCCCTCTTCTAACACATCAAAGCCAGCACCTTTGTGGAAAATATCCCAAAAATATGGTCCCGCCATATCCTCCTCAATAATTGTGCCTCTTGCCTGCCAACATTTGCAAAAAATATAGTCTTCATTCCCCAACATGACAACTATGGCTGGGTCTAAATGAATGGACCATACCCTGGCTAGAATTCACCTTTCACTGCCACTCTGCAGGACTTCCAGAATAACAATTCTGCAGATTCCTACCTCCCTTTCTCCTCTGAGATCAATGTCACTCCACCAGGGCACCAGGGCTGCACCTTGCCCTGGGAGGTAAGCAGGGCAAAAATGAGTCCACACGTTTTCACCTGTGGGAGAAAGTGGCACCAAAGGGAGAGATCTTCTTCAGACTTCCAGACCAAAAGGCTTTCTAAGCCTTTTCTTGGGGCATTCCTGATTTAATCTTTGCAAAAGCTCTAGTTCAAGATCTGGGTGGTCCAGGACTCAACTCCTCATCCCTAGTGCTCCATGGTAACCCAATGACATAATCTAGGGGACCGTGCAGGTGAGCTGAGGGACTTATTCCTGCCTCCGCCTAGTAGCTTTTGCAACATTTGCAGATAAGAACAAGGCCTGTACCAAATTTCCCACTTATAAACCCTCTTGGGAATAAGGAGAGAAATCACTAAGTCAGACATCTCTAAAGTCTCATTTACTTCCAATTCTGACTTGCTCTCTTGGTGTCTGATTTTGTCATAACATGTCCAAAGCAACAGCCCTTCGTTTCAGACTGACACCTGGCCTCCCTTCGAGTTGTGTCCCTTGTTCAGCCTTATGATCTCACAGTAGCCAAGCTTCCTGCTTCCCAAAAATAAGGTAATAATTTAAATGGTTTAAAAATTTATAAACCATCATGCTTTTATGAGGGGTCAGGCTCTCTCCGGGAAACCAAGAAATCCTGCGTTTGCTATATTTTTGCAAAGACAAAAACACAAAACAAAAAACCCAATCTAGTCATGCCCTGGGAGTTGCAGAAAAATGAGCCATAAATGCAAACCAATAAACTGGCCTCGGAGTCCAAGAGGCTAGTTCATAAAAGCATTTGTAGAAGGCATTTGCCATGTTTCAGCAGAAGAATGCTGTTCGAGTCCCAGAATGTAGGAAACACCGTTCTAGGAGACGTAGATCTCACTGTTGGCCAGGACCTGAGTCTTTGATTCTACCACCAGGGCGTAGAATCAGTGGACTTTGGGTGGCTGTTCTACTAATCCAGAAGGGCAGCTGAAGGTGAGGGAGACCCTGCCAATTGCCTGGCTGTTCTAGAAAGTCCAAACGCGGAGAGAAGTGAGCTCTAGTTTCTCTGTGTGCTGAAGCCACTACAAAGCATCCACTGCGTGCACCAGCTCTTTCTCCCTGAGGACTTTCGACATGGGCTTATTTGAGCACAAACTTCAGATACTTCCTGAAAGGCACCTTGCCTATAGCACTATGCAGCTGGAACAAGGCAGACTGTTAAAGGCCGACATTGCCCAGTGTGTTACTGAACCTCACTTCAGGAAAAGCCTCTGCGAGCTCTAGGACACTGTGCTAAATGCGTTTGCTGCAAGGGGCTATGCTGAACTGAAGACATGCAAAAACATCCTTTTGGTTGTCTCTGAGTCTCATTTTGTTCTTCTCTCCTTGTAACAAAATGGAAAGCTATAAGTTGAGCAAAGTAACCCATGAACTACACTAGCAGCCCTTGGAACTCCCTGGGTGATGTATAGTCATGGGCTTAAAGCTTTTTATTTGACTTGCTCTTGGCTCTTCTATCAAAATCTGTCTTGGTGACACTATATGGAGATAGATTGTTTGGAATGCATAAATGGCTTTTTATTTTAGAAGGTAATACATATTCCATTTAAAGTACAATGGCCCAGATGGGAACTCTAGTCCCTTTGTCATTAGTGTAGAAACTCGATGGCTCGTAATCTGGTAGCTCATTGAAATGACTTTTCATTAAATTCAATCGTTCATAATCTGGTGGCCCATTGAAATGATGTTCCATTAAATTCAATGGAGGAGACCATTTGAATCAGAACCAATCTAAAGACTAAACAGAATTTATCCACATGGTGCACTGCCCAGAGGGCTCCCTTTGCCTTCTCTTCCTGGATCTTCCATGAGAACTGGGGAAATCAGCACCACCTGCGAGCTGCGGTGACAGGCAGAGAAATGGCATGGAAGCAGGACGTGTCCTTCCTTCCAGGGCAGTAACAGTTATGACCACCTCCTGGTGAGGGTAGAGA
Organism: Indri indri; assembly: GCA_004363605.1. NCBI lineage: Eukaryota > Metazoa > Chordata > Mammalia > Primates > Indriidae > Indri > Indri indri. The sequence goes on along the minus strand of RJWJ010007734.1, from coordinate 3,987 downwards.
CTGTAGTGGATACTTTATAGGTCCCAAATTTTAATGCAGACATTTCCCCAATTCCTAGATCACCTTCACGATTTTGGCCGTATAGTCATGCTGCCTTTTAAATTCCTTACTTGATATTTGTGTTCAATTGACTTCCTTTATTTACTTAAACTTATTTCATAAGGAAATTCTATAACATCACCTACATAGACAGCCACCATCACCATAAATAGAAGGAAAATAAACATGGTAGCCCCCCTTATCTGCAGGGGAGACACCTGGAACCACGGGTAGCACTGAACCCTATATAGTATATATTACTTTTTTCCATCTAATAACCAAGATGGCTGTTAAGTGACCGATGGTGTCTGTGGTGTGGATACACTAGACAAAGAGGTGATTCACATCCCAGGCAGGATGGAGCAGATAGTGCCAGATTTCATCATGCTACCCAGAATGGCAGCAATGTAGAACTTATGAATTGTTTATTTCTGGAATTTTCCATTGAATTTTTTTAGACCGTGGTTGACCCTGGGTAACTGAAACTGCAGAAAGTGAAACCATAGACGAGGGAGGACTATTGCAATAATAAAATAAAAATAAATAAGTAAAAATAGAAATAAACCCTAAATAGAAGGTAAATATAAAAAATAAACATAATGAATGAAAACGATGCTATTAAATCAGAGCTTGGTGGTGTCAGCTGACAGCCTTTAGCCTCAGCCCCGGCTCCCTTTGCTAGAGGGAAAAATTGGTGAGTGATGTAGAAATGTTACAGGCACTCTGACTGTGTCCGTGCAGTCGGGTTCAGGAGAGAATTGATCCGGGCATGGCTACCTCGTGGAGTGCCAGGATTGGACTATGAGCTAAAATCGTCCTGTGTACCCCCTGGGATCAAGCAGCCTGTGTTTTGGGTAACACTGTGCTTTCCAATTTGGTTTAATTCTTGCACAATCCCCTAAAGTATCACTCGCACTATACAGGCTCAAGTAGGTTAAGTAAGTACCTGGTCCAAAGTCACACGAAGAACTGGTGCTTGTCCCAAAGCCGTTCCACAAGTGAACAGCACACTCAGTGGTCATCCAGCCCTCTGCCCCCTCCCCACGGGCCCATGGTAGTTCTAGAGGGAAAGGCACTTTCGAGATTATTTTGTCTGACTTTTTCTCTTTAGAGTGAGGCAAGGGAAGCTTGGAGACGTTAAACAACCTGTCCAAAGCCTGTTTGCTCCCCAGTGACTGAGCTGAGGTTAGGATCCTTATCTGGTGTCCTTTCCGACCTCTCAAATGCCACCCAGTCAGCATACGGGCCTGCTGGGAGCCTGGGGGGGTGGTAAAGTTTCCTCACCATTCTCCTTTCTACTCCAGGCAGGTCTAGGAAATCCTTTCTTGCTGACCTTTCTTTAAAATGCTAATCTGGGCCTCTGAGGCTCAGGGGGCCCTTTGCCCCCCCCCCGCCCCCCGGGGAGCCCCACTACCAGGTAAGCCCATGGCTGTGAGTCAGCACAGAGAGCCTCAGAAGTCTCTCAGCTGATGGTGGGCACGTAGGGAATTCGCCCCATGGCTTCTGGACCTCTGTAACCCTGCAGGAGCTGGGGCCCGGTTAGCTCAGGAAATGTCCCAGGAGGGAAGCTTTAAACTCAGCAGATGCATCTGGCAGCCTAGCTTGTCCGTCTCTCCCTGGAACCCAGATGCAGCCAGGGGCCAAGGAAGGAACTTTGAAGAACTTCTGTGGGATGAGCCCTGGGGTTGCCAGGCAAGCCAGGACCTTTTCGAGGCCCAGAGAGGCTGGTAGGGCAAGGGAGAATGGCAGGTGTGGGCGTCATACTGCACCTTTGGAAAGAAGGAAGGCAGCCAGGGTGGGTGGGCCGAGTTATGAAAAATCTCGGAGAAATGAAACTGAGGTATGAGAGAGGAAGTGGGGGAGCAGAGAAGGAGAGGGAAGGACAGACATGAAAAGTGAAAGGAAAGAGAGAGGGGGAGAAGTGGAAAGAAAGAGAGAAATCGGGAGACCCACGAAACAAGGGAGAGAAAGAGACATGTAACTGCCCAAGTTCATTGGCTCTTCCGGGTTTCTCTTCCCAGAAAAGCACAGACAGATTACGGCTGTGATGTAAGGGGGTTTCAAAATCCTGGTGGCAAATTCCTGACAGGTGAGCCAGACACACACACACACACACACACACACACACACACAATCGCTCACTCTGGGCTGCCTTCCTTCCCAGGGGGAATTGTGCTTGAGATGCCAGCTGTGCTTGTAGCGTGGACGTTCCAGTCCTGTAAGGTCTCAGGGTCTGTACTGGCTGGAGGGGAGCCTGGACTTGTGAGCAGGAGACAAGGGAGGAATCTCCTTCGCTGTATAGTCTGTTCTCATCACCAAGACGAGGACTGATAATGCCAGCACTCAGCAGAAACAATATCTAGACATTGCCGCCTGGGCAGAAGAGGCTGCAGACAGCCAAGCAGGCCTCCCCACCACCATTAGTGGCCTGCAGGGTGACACTTTTCATGGGAATCCCATCCAGCCTAGCCCCCTTGCCAGGGAAAGTGACCAGGACACTGGTCTCTCCAGCTGACTGCACAGTGCTTTAAAGCCAAGGAGGAGGCAGGGCAGGAGGGCGTCTCAATGTAACATGTCTTATGCCGCTTCTCCAGGGCTCACCTTTTCAATTCTACAAGGGAAAAAATATTATTTATTTATTAGGTGAACATTTATTAAGCACCCACCATGTGCCACATGCTTTGTGCTATTAGCAGTTTCAATGAGCAGGGTCTTCCCATCTACAGCAACTCTCCCCACCTCATAAGGGGTTCCCTGAGGGAGCTACCACATGGATTAAACTATTTTGTATCATATCTCAACGGAAGTACTATTTCAGCCTTAAAGTGGCTGCATGTTCCTGCTCTGCAAGTCCACACAGCTGAGTTCAAATTTCAGCTCTGCTCTCTCTGGCTTTGGGTTATAGCTTAGGTTTCTTAGCCTCTTGAATTTCGATTTCCGCATCTATATAGTAGGGAGAATAAAAGTACCTCCTCGATGAGTTATTGTGAGAATCAAATGGAAGAATGCAGGTAAAGCTCTTAGTTAGCACAGTGCCTGGCACGTAGTGAGTGCTGGCCTTTCATTGTCCTTTGCTACTACTAACAAAGGCAGAAAAGTGCTTATATAAACCTATCTCCACTTTCTCTGAGTCTCCATCCTCTGATGTATTTCCTTCCACCCCTTTGGTTCATAGCAATGTTATTCTTATCTTCTCTCCCCATCTCCACCCAGGAACGGTAATATTCTTGTTTACTCACCTTTTGTTTGCTGTTCAATGTTGTCTCTCTTTCCCTGACTGAAGGAGTATTCCCTCCTCTTTCCACCTTTTCCAGAAACTTTGCCTTCTCCCAAGACCAGCTACATTCCTTGTCTCAAAAATGTACATTTCAAAAACAATGAAAATCCTCACAGACATGTAAGCAAAAAGTCTTGGAGAGAACATAGCGGAGAAATGAGATGCCCTTCCAATAAGGAGAATAAGGAGATTTATTGTCTTTTTGTAGGTTGTTCATATCATCAACAAAGATTAGTGTTTGTTGAGCGTCTATTATGCACATGAAAATATGTTAATTACCAAGAATAAAAAAGGGAGAAGATAAAAATCCTCGGCTCAAGATAGAGAAGATTCCCTTACTGAATACGAATTCACAATCTAAAATTTCAAAACTCATGAAGAAGGCTGGGCGCGGTGGCTCACACCTGTAATCCTAGCACTCTGGGAGGCCGAGGCAGGTGGACTGCTTGAGCTCAGGAGTTCAAGACCAGCTTGAGCAAGAGCGAGATCCCGTCTCTAGTATAAATAGAAAGAAATTAGCCAAACAACTAAAAATAGAAAAACTTAGCCGGGCGTGGTGGCATGTGCCTGTAGTCCCAGCTACCTGGGAGGCTGAGGCAGGAGGATCGCTTGAGCTGAGGAGTTTGAGGTTGCTGTGAGCTAGGCTGACACCACAGCACTCTAGCCCAGGC
>RJWJ010007733.1:0-56231 GCA_004363605.1 Indri indri | reverse complement strand
AAAGATGTCCTTTCAAAGGAAAGGCCCTGTTCAAAGACTCCTGAGACGAGCTGTGACTGCAGGAGGAGACAGTACATGGAAAGGAGAAATGGAAGTGCAAACATCTGGATGGTGGTCTCGGCCTGCGCATCGGCACCACAGCAGCCTGCAATCTGACAAGCTCTTTTAATATTTTAGTATTTCCTCTGAGCCTCGTGCCAAATTCTTTGTGGGAGGCTCCTGTTTCTGTAATGTTAAGAGGATTGGGCAGAAGGAAGAGGAGACAAGGAGATAACAGAGCTTAAGTCTTCCACAGCCTTATGCAGTCCTGATAAATCCTGCCCACTGTCCCTTGGGTGCCAGTTCATCCCTAGAGTGTGAGCTCCTCACCTTCTGGCTGAGGGTAGTAGTAGGTTCCAAAGAATCCCCACATGCCCCAAGGGCTCATGGTATCTGGCAGTGTTCTGGAAGTGTAAAAATTATGAACATTAAAGGGCCGATCCTACTCTCTTTTGCAAATAGGGGCCCTGGCCCCGTGCCAAGGATAGCTACCCCAGCACCTCCCCTTTCAGATGGAACTGCTGTCAGTGTCTGAAAGAGGGAAAAAGTTGCAGGATCTCTAGCAGGTGATTCAGCTACATCATCACAGATTTAGGTGCAAAGCAATTGCTGTACTGAGTGGCACGTAAAAGTAAGCCCCATCGCAAGAGGCTCCACTGGTGCGTCACATTGGTCTGGTAATAATGTATTTGGAATTGTAAACTGTATCATTTGGTAGACTTCAGTTTTCCTTTGGCCTGGTTCCACCATGGCCAAGGAATTCCTCATTTCAAAGGCACATGTGAAAGTGCTCTCGTAGGTGTCCAGAGGCTGCATATTTGACTGAACAATGAGTGCAAATTTCTGCATCAGACCAGATACGAGATGGAGGTGAAGGACACGGAAACATTTCTTGCTCTTTATCTTCTGAGTTTCCTACCTTAAAAGAAGAAACACGAACACACTTAATAATTCCAGCATTCTGAGTTAGGGGAGGGAAATAACGTAAGTACTTTTCTCTATTTTTAGTTTCTTCTTGGTTGGGGTGAAAGGCAAGGGATTAGGGCAAATTTGCATGCATTAAAGCTCTAATTACATGGGGAAGTAGGAAGGGGCAAGATCGGAATCTAGATTTTGCCCTTGGTAGGTGGGGGGTTGGAGTGGGGAGTTTCTTTCCACTCAGCAAAAGTCTCGAGATCCTTGGACCAGCCCTGACATCTGCACGTGGCTGGTTGTTTTGCTGCATGGGGAATTTTGATCCTGAGACATTGCCCTAACCTAGGAAACGAACCTGGCTTCCCCAAAGAGCAGAGCCTGAGGCAGCAGTTTATGTGCTAGTGCTTTCTTAAAGAGTGTGATCCCAAGGAAGGAGTGTGGGGAAAAGGAGTGAGACGGGGAAGTAGGAAAGCCAATGTGGTGGTGTATCACCAGCTCCATGGCAATGGTAAGTAAGCACAGCTGATTGCTCAGTCTCATAGAGAAGGGGAGAAGAATTTATATTTTGCCTCCCTTTGCCCAGTGGGTCCTAAATTAACTGCCTGGCTCCGTCACCTCCCCGTTTGGGGTTGTACATTTGTGGGCACTGAGTGGTTCCATGTCTCATCAGCACTGAGGAAGTTGGGGCCCAAGCGAAGAGGATACAGCGGCAAGCAAGAGGCAAGGCCTGTCAGGTTGCTGGAGGCTCCCTGGAGTTGGTCATCACAGTGAGGCTAGAACAAGTGGCCAGGGGCCTCGAGACAGAAGAAGCTGAGAGCATCTCATCTGCCATGAAAAGGGGTCAGATGGACAAACCATTAAGCTTCCTTTTTTTTCTCTGAAAGTGAAAATATGTTGCTTTTATAAAAACAATACTATATTTGCTGCAGATGATTCAGAAGGTGAGAAAAGATTTTAAGAAGAAAATGAAACACATGCATAATCCCCTCTCCCCTAGAGATTATCTCCCCCAGAGTAGTTGTTTCATACACATTGGATCTTTTCAGTTTAACGTTTTTAAATACTGCTTTTTCAAATAATATGGCATGGATATATTCCATGCAAATAAATATATTAATAGCTTTTCATTACCCTTTCAATGGCTACATATACTGTATTATGTGGCTGCATGACCAATTATTTAATTAATCTCCCATTCATTGGCACGTGAGTTATTTTCATTTTTTCATATTAAAACAATGCTATGGGATGTGCATGGACCTTCTCTCCAGGGCTCTGCCACTAATGCCTCCCCTCTAACACTCTTTATCCATGGGTATTTCCACTACAATTTACAAATTCCAGGATAGGAAATTGAATTGCACCAGCTTGGGTGGAGCGTCAACACTGGATCAATTAGTCATGACCAAAGAGTCCCACTGTGCATCAAAGCTGCTCCCACAGAAGAAGGAATGCATATGACAGTGCAGCCCTTCCATGCGGTATCTGATCAGCAGATTATAGCCGTTGAGCTCAATGATTCATGTCTCAATCCACACCATTTAGCACAGTGCCTGGCACAGAGCAGGTGCCCCAAAAATGCTTGCTTGCCAAATGACTGGAGGGATGTTAGTGGCAAACCCAAGTTCTCTGCCTCAGCTATAAGCCTTTCATGTCTGTGACTCGGACTTCCTGTATTTGACCCTGGTCACCATGCATCCTCAGGCTCCTGACACACTGTTCCCCTCTGTCTCTGAATTTGTTTCTGACTTGAGTGTCTTCCCTACCCCAAGACTGAAAGTAGGATTTGACCTCACACTCTAGGTGGCTCCAGCTTCTTCATTCCTTGTCCCATTCACACATTTTCATTTTCTCATCTCTTTCCCCCTCTTCCTTGGTTTAGATGGACTAGCCCATCAGTATGGTAGACATGGATATGAACCGCTGAGCCCCCTCTCCAAGGAAGGAACTCGTGACTAGTGGTGGGAAGTACAATCAGCAAAAGCCTCCAACTGTCACCTTCTTCAGGGTCTGCCTCAGCTGCAGAGAGTTTGTTCCCATCCTGGAGCAATCTGCATCTGGTAACTGAACAAGACCTGCCCATTTATTTCAGGAATATAAAGTCCCAGACATTTGTTTTGGGACAACTCTGAATGGCAGTATTCACTCTAGAGCTCTCACTGGGTTGGCCTACATTGCTGTTTGACTTCTTTGCCTTATCCTGCCTCATCTCCCTTCCTGTCACAGGGGTCGATCTCTAATAAACATCTTGCACCCCAAACTCCATCTCTGCATCTGCTTCTGGAGAACCCACCCTGCAGCAGCAACCTGCTTGCTGTATTGCATGTCTAGCATTTGTCAAATATGTATAATGAATATGAAAAGTTGGGCTATTCAAGGATATACAACTTCAACACCCCAGCCCTGGCTCCCTGTAGCCTCGAGGAGCCTAGTCCAAAATCATTCCAGAAACAGTAGTGTTAACGATGGAAGTAAATTTCTGATTCATATTGACAACACCACTGGGAAGATATCTAGGGCCAAAGAACCCCTGGACAGACAACACTGGAATTTCTACTATTAAGTGGGCAAAGCAGTGTCTTTCGGGCATTACCAGACATGTTAATTCATTTGTATACAAAGACTGGATATATCCAAAGGCCAGGTAGTATAGACAGACTGCTTTAAGTTCAGCATTTGGTGGTAGCAGAATCCCTGAGCACTCAAGCTTTCTCTCCAGGTTACTTACCACTGCCCCTGGCTTCCAAGCTTGTTCGAACAGGTGGGAAGCACAGAGCCCCATCATTCTTCTTTTCTGCCCCCTCTCTGATACTTCAGAGTGGCCCCACAGCCTCACAGTAGCTTAGGGAGCAGCCAGGAGTTCATGTGGTAGAGGTTAAGGTGACAGGCAGTGATAGAATATTTTTCTTACTGATCTCTAATTCTGTTTGCTCACAACATTGGACAGTGTCGGGCAGAATCACAGGGGCCATGCCCTATGCAGCATGGCAGCCCACCTTCTTCCACGAGTGAGACCCACACAGAATATGGAGCATATGCTTACATACCCTTGCACCCACATATTCCTACACACCTTCCCCTGGAGGTCCATCCTTCCTTCTCTTAAGTTGCACCTGGAGCCTCTTGGCCAGGCTTCTCTCCCAGTAAGAATATATTCTTCTTTAAAAGGAAATGGAAAAAGGTGATCGAGAACCATTTCCTCTTACCTTCTGTGTTACCTGATCCAGAGATGGTGTAATTAATGCAGAGACACTGACAAGAAGCTCCCTGTTTGCTCTATGTTTATTATAGCTCAAGCCTGATGTGGTATGTGTGGTGGACTTCCAGTGCTGGAAGGAGAGTCCTTCCATGTCCTCCCCTAACTGTTGGCTCATTCTGTGGGGCTGGAGATTTTTGGGAGATAGCAGATGAAATTCAGTGAATTAGCAAGCAATAAGGCCAAGGAGACTCAAAGGAAGTCAAAGTACAGACACAGATAAGTAGATGCTTATGGCAGAAACAGGGCTCACCAACTGTCCATGCACTCTACATTTCCCAGTCTCCTTTGCAGGTAAGGTGGGGCATGTGACTAGTTCTGGCTCACAGACTGTAAGCAGAAGTCACGTATGGCATTTCTAGGCTGAGGCAGGTGGGCTTCCTCCAGAATCTCTCCTACTCCAATGTACTTGAAGGATGCTAGGTTCAATGTGGTGAAGGAACAAAATGGATAAAGACCACTCAAGCTGCATCTTCTTCCTGTCTTCCTTGGTTCCTAGAGCCTCTGTGGGCCTTCCCTTCTTCCTGCCCTCCTGCACCCCTTCTTCACATCATATCTTTCCTCAGTAAAGAGGCTAGGAGTAGGACTTGACAGAGATATATGTGTGAATAATATGAGACTCAGGGACATAACCAACCAATGTGGGACTTGTCTAGGTGACAATAATTTCATGCTCACCTGTGTCGCCTGGGTCTCCGTGATGCCCATGATGTCACAGGGGAGCCCACCATGTACTTTTTATTGTTACTTCTGCAATTCCTCCTTTAACTTTCACATGATTTCTTTAACATAGGACTCACATAGTTTTTATTTTTCTACAGGAGAACGCCCACCTGGTTGGATATCATCCACACTTGGTGTTTATTCTCCATTATCTGGAGATAGAATGACGGAAGATATTTACATTTCAACAATTTTAAAAGCAATTTACTTACTTGTTTTTCTTCAAGTGAATCAAATTTTATTTCCATTTGGTGATGTTTTTTACAACTGAGCAAATCCTTAATCCTTTCTAAATGGAGATCAAAATAAACATACAATAAGATACTACATTATATAGGTCTCATCAAGAGTTATTATTTAATCCACTGTGAAAAATTAGCTTTCTGTATTCTTTTATGTATATCCCAGACTGGGATTCTGCCATAGCTTCACAGAGGTGGAGACCTTTACATACGACATTTGAATGAGAGCCTCAGGGCTCAGCTGCACATTTGCGGTTTTATATAAAATATGCATCTGTCCTAGCTCTGTTTCCAACCATTAATTCCCTCACGGCACCTGGTGTGTTCTTCTGGCTGCTGCCATTGCTGACTCCACAACAAGGGCTCCAAGGACACCGTGTCTCCTGGCTTTGTCAAGGGACCCTGCCCAGGCCTGGCTTCCCTATGGTGTCCGCCTTGGTCACTGTCCTCTCCTTTCATTCCACCTCCACCCCCCTTTTCCAGATGTTCATGTATGAATATTTGGCCAGTTCCTTGTTATTACTGCTCTTTGGAGACTTTTCAGAGTAAGGATTGAGCAAGTTTGCAATTAAAACCTTAGGGATTTGAATTTTCAAGTTGTGAACTTAAGCCTTTTGGTGATTACTCTTGTTCAAATGCAACTTCCTGCCCTCATGAAAAAAAGTCTCCAGAAACATTTGGACATCTAGTAGCTATTGCAAAATGATATACTGTTGATGATTTAAGTGTAAGGGAACAACAAACATGTGGATTATATTTCCTTTTAAATGATCATGGTCTTCAAAATGAAGGGAGTGAGTGAATTATTTGGCAATATCCAGTTTGGAGCTGGTCAATATTAAAGTATTGGAAAGATGGGGCATAAAACCAGGCCTGCTTTCAGGATTCTCCCTCTTTGGGCTGCAGGGAGCTGCTAGACTTTGTTCTGTTAGGCCTGCTCCCCAGCTGTGAGAACTCTCATGCTTCATGGAAACTACTGGCATGGATTGGGAGACTGCCACTGTCCAACGGCATTATTGAGTGGTGGCTCATCACTCAAATGCAATTAACACTTGTAAATAAATGGTTCATAACACTAATGGGAGTATGAAACAGATGAGGCCATTTTAATATATCAGCTACCAGCCTAATCTTTATTTTTTAAAAATAGACTTTATTTTTTAAGAGTAGTTTTAGGTTCATAGAAAAATAAGACAGAGTTCATAAAGTGCCAGGTTCAGACCCTGAAACATTCATTACTGTGCAGATTTATTTGATTCCTCAATAAAGAGAAAAGTGGTTTTATTTTTTTGTCAAGGAGCACAACTACAATAGGTAAAATGATTATAGCATTTCTTGTGTCAGACCCAATCTGACACAGATGTGTGTTTCCAGAGTTTACAGAACAGGTAGAGACTGGTCAATGATTTGATTTAACACACATCTTCAACTCATCAAGTGGGGTTTACCACCTTTCTCTTTAGGCACCATCAATTATTGGCTTTCCTTGGATTTTTGTCACAAAGAAGGAAAACCAGAAAGAAGGAGGCCAGAAATGCCAGAAATGCAGAAGATGAAGTCATCCAATATGTGTGACATTGTTCCATAAGCAAAGATATTTTAGAATCAACAAGAATAATCTTACAGAGCATGCAAAATCACAAAAAGGGAACCTGAATGTCTGTGCAGAGTTGTGGGGGAATGCAGATGGCGCCGGGTGAGTATGGGCTGATGGGTCTGGACTGTCTTTGTATTTCAAACATTTGGTGAATTAGTGAAAGTGAAAATCTAAATCTGAAATTACTATAAGAATTATTGAGCAGCACTTATGCACAAGACAGTGAGCTACTTGGGGTGGGGAATGCAGATATTGACATGAGCCAGCCAGGACTGCAATCAACAGACAGGATTTACAAAAGTCCTGTAATGACATCATTATATTGTGAATGCCCTGCCACCTAGCCCCGGGAGGAAAATGAAAATCTTCCTTCTACTTCTAAACTGTGTGGAGTCGGCAGCCTCTTTGAAATCTGGTCCTAATGTGTTCTTCTGTCATTCTGAAACAAGCCCAGGTCCCCAGGAAGCAGGGACCACAACTGGCTTTCTGTGAGAAGAGCATTCTCACATCATTGTTTCCTGGTCACTTTACTAACCGCATGGCTCCTTCAAAGTCACCGCAGCCTCGACACATGTAAGAGGGTTGCAGTGTGCACCCGGCTTCCCTCCCGTCTTCCTTCTCTGTCAGCCGGCTGCCCTCTCCCGCTCACCCAAGTAGGTAGCCTTGGAACTATCTTGGACTCATTCCTCTACTTCTTCTACCCTTACACTAAACTGCCACATCCTGTTGACTTTTTAAAAAACAGCTTTATTAAGGTATAACTCACACAGTCTATGATTTGCCCATTTAAGTCATACAATTTAATGGTTTTTAGTATAATCACAGGTATGTACAACCATCGCCACAGTCAACTTCAGAACATTTTCGTCACCTCAAAAATAAACTCTATACCCTTTAGCTGTATACTCTCCCATCTCCCACCCTCCTACCCCTAAGCAACCACTAATCTTCTTTCTGTCTCTATAGATTTGCCTGCTATTAGCTTTCACATGAATATGATTATGCAATATATGGTCTTTCATGACTGGGTTCCTTCACTTAGCCTGATGTTTTCGAGATTCGCTCATGTTATAGCATGTATCAGGACTCATCCTTCTTATGGCCAAATAATTTTCCATTATATGGATACACTACATTTTGTTTATTCATGCATCAGTTGATGGACAGTTGGGATGTTTCCACTTTTTGGCTATCATGAATAATTCTATAAAGAATCATGTCCAAATTTTTCTGTGGCCATATGCTTTCATTTTTCTTGGGCATATACCTAGGAGTGGAATTATTGGGTCATACGGTAACTCTAGTCATTTGAGGAACTGCTAGACTGTTTTCCAAAGTGGCTGCACCATTTCACATTCCCACTAGCAGTATATGAGATGTCCGGTTTCTCCATCTCTTCTCCAGCACTTGTTACTGTCTGACATTTTGATTCTAGCTATCCTGTTGATTTTTGAAAAATTCTTTTCCTCTGAAAAAAGGCGACATATTCCTTACCTAGATCATTTTGTCCAATGTAGCCACCCTGGTCTAGAATTTCATCACCTCACACAGAACTCAGGAGTCTAATCTGCTTTTGCTTTCTCCCCTTTTCAGGTCACACCGCCCAGCCTTTTCAAACTATGTGAGAAACATGTTTTCATCTCTGATTAGTCTTCCTCAGATCCCTTTAGTAGCTTCTAAGTTCCTATCACACTATCTCTGAACTACTCTTGTTGGCTTTCCAGGTAGCTCTGGAGAACCTGACCCTACTCACCTCAGCACACATCCCCCTTCTCCCTGACCACACCTCCAGGCCACGCTCACCCTCCTGCCGGCAGTGGCGCTGCCCAATCATTTCGCCTCCTCAGCCTTAGACTCAACTGTGAATGCACCTTTTTCTCTTTTGCTTGACCAAAAAATCACCACAGAAGCTTCCAAGAAGATTTCTCTGACTTTTCACCCCTTCCTTCCCATGTCCAAGGGGTGGGTGAGGCCAGTCATGTGTCCAAGATTGTACTTTCTTCCTGCAATGTTCATCTGAGCCAAGAGATATTAGGATTAAAAAGTGGTGACAGTGGTCTCCTGAAGAGACTCCTCATCAATTTTATATACTTTTACAAGGACATCTCCCTACCCACTGTTGTCCAAACTCAGACTGATGTCACCCTCTTTATTGATATTCGTAGCCAAGGATAGTTATTTCTAAACAATTATGCAATCCTCCTCAATTTTTTCTTTAAAAGCTTTTGTCTTCCTTTACCTCCCTAAATATGCATATAGTTTACTATGATGTGTATTCCTATTACAACGCTCTCTTCCCAAATAAATATATTTTCTTTTAAAGAGCCTCTATTTGCTATTTAGGTTGACAATACCAATCACTTCCTTTTTGTTTGTTTGCTTATGTCAACCAAAGCTGTCCTCTCCTGATTAAACCAGATAATCCTAACAGATACATTAAGCACAATAATTCTAGTGTGAATGTTTCTATGCAAAATTCTTCAGCTGGATTATTTCAGTTAATCTTCAAAGTGCCCTATGAAGTAAGTAGCATTTTGTCTCCCTTCTATGCATGAGGGAATTGTACCTTTCAGAAGGCAAGAAACCTGTTCCAAGGGACACAGCTGATTAATGAGAAAGATAGGTTGAATCCAGGTCTGCCTGGCTCCCAAGGATGTGCCCATAGCTAGTGAGTAGTTAGGTCTCCCACTCCCAAGGCATCTGTCTGACAGCCAGTGAAGGTTCTTCCCCACGGAATGCCTTGTGTATTATTTGGTATTGAATATAGTTCACATTACTCTCTAATGACAATTGGCATTTCATCTTGTATTACAATTATTTGTATATGTACATGTCTTAACTTCCCTGGCCCAGAATCTGGCATATATAGGAGGTAATCAATAAATATTTCTGAATAGATAAATGAACGGATAGTTATGTCTAAAGAAGACCAAATTAAATTCCAAATCTAATTGAAGTAAACTGCTTTGGCAGAACAAGTAGAGGGACCTCACCCCGGCAAAGATGGCGGCAGCTATCCTTTTCCCATAAACGTATTTGTAATTTCATCTTTAAAAAGCTTGTCATGGTTATTACAAAATACTGACCTCCTTTCCAGTACTTTACACACAAACCTTTAATAGTGGATTGTGGTTTTGGTCACCAAGGTTACTTTAATTAAATTCAGTAGTTAGCAAATACTTGTGGCAAATCTTCCCAAGTTACATCATTGGCCAGTGGAGCGTGCTGCTTTTTACCAGGGTCTCTCTGCTGCGAGATTTTCTCCTCCTTCCTCTTTACCATTTTAATTTCTTTCTTTTCATCTGCACTTTCTTCTCCTGGACTTTCATTATGGCCCAGCTGAACTCACTGCTTCTCTCCTCAAAACTGTAATGTTACACCCTGCTGGGACTGAAGGAGAAACAGTCCCCCAAGTAGTGAGGACTGGCAGAGGTAAGAATGAAGGGAGGGGAGCGGCCCCGTTGGGATGGACTGGCAGGCCGGTCCTGGGTAGAATTAAGTAGGGTGGTGCAAGCCAGCACAAATGATGTCAATAATAATATTGTAATGTTCCCACAAACTGCATGAGTTGTCTAATTGAGGCAATTTTTTGAAACTTCCATGGAAAAGATGCAAAATCTAACTTTTCCTTTTAAATATTCCCAGCTGCTACCACTTACTGTCCAGGCTTTGGTGGTTTAAGGATGTCTGTCCCTCTTATTAGGACCAGGGAACACAAGATGTTTCATGTCCCCTTTTGTAATATAGCATGCTTTAAACTGCCCCTATCAGATTAACTCTGTGATAGGAAACTAACCAGAACACTGCAGGTATGGGGAAGCTGAACTGATACTGTAACTAGAGAAAAAGGAGAACCCTTTGTCAGCAAACCCTGGAATCAGGTAACTTCAAGGGAGGAGGAGATAGTTAAGAAGGTCAATATGGAGAATGAAAGAATTGAAGACAGCAAAAGCACCTCTTTCATTTTGTATCCAAATCATGAAAAAAATGAATCATATCGAAAAATGAATATCTTCTACACACTTTAAATGTTTCTTTTTGCTTCATTTAAATGTTATTTCCTAACATTAATAAATAAACAGAATGGTTCTTAAAAGAGGCATGCTAAGTGATGGAAATAGCATTGACTTCAGGCAGGGAACACAGACCTGGATTTAAATCCCGACTCTACCTCTCCTCAGTTCTGTATTCATGAGCAAATTGCTAACACTCACTGAGCCTCAGTTTCCATGCTTATCCAGCAGAGAAGAAAATAATCCCTGACTGCCTGTGGCCTGTTACAGGGGGTAAATGAAATGCATACATCTAAAGTGCTTGCTATAGTGACTGGCATATGGTAGGAGCTCAACATGTGATAGCAATAGATATGCTATTCTACCACATACGTTGGTAGAACCAACAAATTGCTTTCAATTTGCTGAACTGATCACCAGCCTCTTTTTCCAGGATCAATGAAGTGAGCATGATAAATTTACCATGTCTGATGCAAAGAGAAGAAGGAAGTTAAAAGATTAGGTAGAAAAGATTCTGTAACAAAGAACGTTTTTTTAAAAAGATAACATTTTTGTAGTATAAAGTGTTCGTGGCATTGCAAAACTATCCATACATCTCTTTTGTAAGATTTGATGCCACTGCACCTTTCAAACAATTGCAGACTAAGTAGATCAAGGAGGCTGCCCTGTTTGTAGGTACTTTATGACCTCAATGTAGTTCTAACAATTTTAATTCTTGCTAACTCAAGCCTTTCTGAACACTTAAGAAGCTAACCTGAGTCCCAGGAAGAAAAAAACGTTTGAAGCAATAGTGAGTTTATATTATGATGAAAATAAAAGGAACAAGGTAAAATGAACCTTATTATCTAAATCAAAGAGTTTTAATAACCTGTAATATAAGTCAACAATCAGTCTTATGAGTTATAAAGCCATTGGATTATAGCTGGAAAACTGATTACATGGTCATAGCCACAAAGGACTGGAAATCATAGACTTTTTTATTTTATCTTGAAAGGCAGATTTGATTTGGATTTGAAGATTTTAATTATATGCAGTAATTTTATCTTTTCCAGACTTCTATTTTTTGAAAATGATTCATGACCTTAGTGATAACATTCTTGAAGCTGATTCTGTGTTAGTGGATGTACCTTCCATGATAATAAATAGAGCTGGAACAAAGAGGAGAAAGCAGAACTGTCTAAAATTGTTCCTTGAATTTGCAAGTTTTTGCTTTAAACAATAACTTTTAATATATCAGGTATGGCCAGGGAATAAGCTGCTCTACCTAAATAAATTGTGTAGGCAGGAAACACCCCCTAGTTGTTTATATTAACTGTGAGGAAATCTGTTATATTTTCAGTCTCCTAAAGCAATAGGCAGAATATAACCAAACCTTTGTTGACTTTATCCTAGATGACTCAGGTTAATCATTTGAATACTTAGAAGGTAGAGAAGCAAAATATCAGAAAAAGCACAGGATCAGGAGATCTGGTTATAACTGATTAATTCTATAAACTTGGACAAATCACTTCATCCGGGTCTCAATTTTAAAATTAGGGGGTTGATTTCTAAGGTTCCTTAAGAACTGAAATCCTATACTTCTGAGTATGAGCCTGTGCTTCTGAGGCTCTATGCTGTGGCTAAATCCACATCATCTTATTCAGCCCTTTAGTAGCACTGAACACAATTGCTCACTCCTTCCCCCACCAAAAAGAAAAAAAAAAACACTTCCTTCGCTTGGGTTCCAGGACACTACACTCATCAGTTTTCTTCTTACTATGCTGGCTTTCCCTTCTCTGTATCCTTTGTTGAAGCCTCCTCATCCTCCCAAAGTCTACATATTGGAGTGCACCAATATTACACACATTCCTAGATTATTGTCCCCAGTTCTATGGCTAAAGGCATAAAAACACCCACCTATTGATAAAGCCTGGATTTATATGTATAGTTCTAATGCCTCCCCTGAATTCCAGATGACCCACTCAGCATCTCCATTTGACTATCTAACAGGCAGATCAAAATTAATAATCTAAAGAGTCTACTCCTTTTAAGAAATTCTGCATGTCAGTAAATGGTACTTTCCATTTATCCTGTTTCTCAGGTTAAAGCTTTGGAGTCAGTCTTGGCTCTTAATCTGCCACTCCTGCATGTCTTCTATTAGCCAGTCCTATTGACTCCATTTTCAGAATATATTCCAAATCCAGCCACTTATTACCACCTTCAGCTCATACCACCCTAGTCCAAGATGCCATCAGGTGTTGCCTAGAGATGATCTCCTAACTGGTCTCCACTTTTGACCATCAAAAGTCCAGCAGCAAAAAGATCAGGAGCAGAGTGCTCCTTTCAAAACAAACCCTGATTATGTCTTTCCCCTACTCACAACCTTCCAGTGGCCTCCATCACAGAGAAAACCCCAAGTCCTCGGCAGGCCCTGGCACCACTCTGCTCTATCTCCTCTCCTCCCCCCTCACTCCACTCAAGCCACACTCCCTTCCTGCTATTTCTCACTCAGTAAGCTCACTCTTGCCTTGGGGGCCTTGCTGTTCCCAGATGTTTGCACCGTTTGCTCCCTCGCTTGTTCAAATGTCACTTCCTCAGAGAAATAGATCTCCTGTAGCCACTCTGTCCAACGTAGCAGCCGCCCACTTCCCTAACTCTCTCCCTTTACTGACTTCATATTTCTTTAAAGCATTTATTTCTACCCAATGTTATTTGTTTGTTTTTGTGTTTATTATGCTTTCCCTGACTATGTTTCTATGACTAGAACATAATCTTCATGAGGGCAGGGACTCTAGTTGTTTTGTTCACTGTTACTTCCCAGCAACTACAACAGTGCCTGGCATTTAGTAGGCACTCAATAAATATTTGTTGAATGAATTATGAAGGCATTGGACTATTTACATCTAATTTAACTTGCCCCAGAATGTTTGAGATCACAGTGTTGGATGGCTCTGTAATTTCCTTACTTCTCAGTATGCCAGTTTCTATTCCCACTTCTACCTGATTATAGTCTGCTGCTTCTGGTGAACAATGGTTATAACCTAGGCAGAATTCCAGGGTATCCAAGGGATACTACATAAATAAACTTGTTAGGACAGTAAGATTAATTTTATGTATGGATGCACCTTTTATGATAATAAATAGAGCTGGAACAAAGAGGAGAAAGCAGAACTGTCTAAAATTGTTCCTTGAATTTGCAAGTTGCCTTAATGGGTCCTGTCTGTGGCAATGTGGATAAAAGGGGCTGGAATGGGACCCAGAAGCCTGGAGTTCTAGTTATTACTCTTCCACCAACCAGCTGTATGATAGGGGCAAGTCACATGGTCTCCTCATCTGTAAACATTCTCTTCTCTGCTCCAAGGCCCTGAAGATATCTTCACATGAATTCTGTGGAGCAGAGTACATAAATTTCTGACACCTTTTTCTACCACTACTGGAAAGTGAATGAGACAGCCCTTATCTTTGCCTTCATGGAGAAAATGGTCCAGTGGATAAGTCAAACTTCAAACAAGCAATCAATCACATATCAGGGGAAAAGTTAAAAGGTTTTCATGGTGCTCTAGGTCAGGGATGATATAAACTTAGCATGGAGGTGCATAGAGGCACTGAAGAGAGAGAATATTTGAGAGATATTTTGAAGGCAAAACTGATAAACTTGGCAATTGATTTGATGTGAGGAATGAAGAAGAGGGAGGAAACATGGCTTGAGCAACTGGGAGTGGGAGTGGAGATGCCATTTCCCAAGAAAGGAAACACTAGAAGAGCAGCAGATATTGTGGGGTGAGAGGTTCAGTTCAGGCCGAGGAGCCTGTAACACAGTCAGTGAAGATGCCAAGAAGCCAGTGGAAACATGCGTCGAGGCTGCAGACATAAATGTAGGATTCATCGGCATATGTGTGGTATTTGAACCTGTGGGATGGGATGGCATCACTCTGGGAAAGAGCATAGAGTCGGAAGAGAATAGGACCCAAGGCCAAGCATTGAGGAACTCCTATATCTAATGTTTGAGTAGGAGAGAAGGTCAAGCAAAGGTATCTGAAAAGATGGGCCAGAGAGGACAGAAGAAACCAAGGAGAGCTGGGCCCAGAGGTCAAACAGAAGGGAGTGATCCACCATGATGAATGCTGCAGAGAGGCCAAGTAAGGTGAGAACTGTAGATTTGATGAGGTTGGAATTTCAGTTGGGGTAATTTGAAGAGTGATAGATGAGAAAATAGAGACAACAAATGTATATATTCCTTTTTTTTTTTTTTTTTTTTTTTTTTGAGACAGGATCTCACTCTGTCGCCCAGGCTAGAGTGCAGCAGTGTCATCATAGCTCACTGCAACCTCCAACTCCTGGGCAATCGTGCCTCAGCCTCCTGAATAGCTGGGACTCCAGGTGTGTGCCACCACATCCAGCTAACTTTTCTATTTTTTGTAGACATGAGATCCCGCTGTTGCTCAGGCTGGTCTTGAAATCCTGACCTCAGGCAATCCTCTTGCCTCAGCCTCCCAGAGTGCTAGGATTACAGGAGTGAGCCATTGTGCCCAGCGTAAAAGTACATACTCTTTAAAGAAGTTTTGCTGTAGAGGAGATAGAATAATAGCTGGACAGGCATAGGAGGTCGACGAACTATCTTTCTTTAAAAAAAAAAACGCAGACTTAAGCATGTTTAAATGGGAAGCAAAAAGAGCAGAGAGGGAGAGGAAAGAGAATGGGAGTGAGAAAGAATGAGATTAATGGATAGCCTAAGATTTACAAGAAAATATGAGAGAATAAGATTCAGAGCATAAGCAAACGAACTGACCTTAGATCAGAAACACATGTTAATATTTGTTGTGTCCGCAGGGAAAAGGAAAAGATGGGTGTGGATACAGATAGATCTGGTATGTAAAGTTGAAGTGGTTCCCGGCTACTGACTTGTATTTTCTCCGCGAAGAGGAGAAAAGGAGCAAGGAGGAGGGTTATAAGTGAGGAGGGTGGGGAATGTGTGAAAATAGTTGTGGCAGATAGTGGAAAAGCAACATATTAGAGAAAAATGGTAGGACTGAAGATCCAGCACAGGCTGGTCACCATGAATTTATAGTGTTACCAACCTGTTCAGTCATGGCACCTTCTCCTGGAGCGCTGGGCAGGCATGGAGACAGCTGGTTAGTTGGATTCATGATGCTGGGCCGACTTGCCAGGTGGAGCAAGGCACACACAGGGCGGGAGAAGTGCAGGGCATAGAAGGCAGTTGAAGAAACATCCCAAAACATTATGGCTGATTTGTTTTTGTTTCTTCATCCTTTTCTCTCTTTGACTTTTACCATAAAACAAAACAAACAAAAGTCTGTAGCAGATATTTGTTTGCTTACCCAGCATCCATCCCCCTTCCTCCAGAAATAGCTCCAATTTTTATTGGAAGCTCCTCTCCAACCTGTTCTCAGTCCATAGGGTCTGGGTGGGGCTCCAGGAGGAGGAGCAGTGGACCATGTGACCCATCCTGGCCAATCATTGTACATTTTCTGGCCACCAGAACAGGCGCTCCTATTGGCTGTTGTCCCAAGCGAACCCAATCAGAGTGACTATTAGGGCTTTTGAGGAGGTGGGAAAAAGAGACCCTCTTAGGAAGACGAAAGGCTGAAATGGCTGCAGTCATCTTATATTCAGCGGTAGAGCCAACTAAGAACTGACTAAAAAAGCAAGTGCTGCTGAGGATAGAGAGAGAGAAACGGCGTTCTGGTCACACGGTTTGAGCCCTGGACCCAACAATGCCTGAAGTAATACCCTGGACTTTTCAGTTCCACGAGCCAGTAAGTTTCTCTTTTTACTTGAGCTAATTTGTGTTTAGTTTTCAAAAGGGTTTTTACCTGATGCAAGATTTTAATTTTTGAAAAGGAGCCCCCTCTCCCAGTCAACTTTTTTTAGAGGTGCCTTTGCTGTCCATGTGAGTACTAAGAATTAATGCGGATGATCATATCTCCTTGCTGGCCTAGAATGGAGATCAGAGGAATGTTATGCAGCTACTAAAATGGTTGAGAAAAAATTGTTCTTGGAATGAAGATAAGTAAAAAAAAAAAAAAAGCAGGATTTAAATTGTATATAAAATATATTAATAGTTATAATGTGGTTTTTTATAAAAGACGAAGTAAATACAACAAAGTCTTATAATGATTGTTTCGGATTATAAAACTATGGATGATTTCCCCACCCCCACATTTTTTGCATTTTTCTTAATGAGCATGCATCACTCTTATGTATTTGTGCACTTATTTAATTTTGAAATTAATTTATATTTTTACCAAAGTAATGTGTGCAACATTTTTTTTAAAAAAATCAAACAATACTAAAATGTGTATAATAAAAAACAGCAATCCCGTACCAGACCCCCTCTCTACTTCCCCTAATCCTGTTTTAGCTATTTCTTCTGTCTATATACCTCCCTATTTCTAAATACTATGGATAGACTGCTATTTTTGATTTGTCCATTTTAGAAAGTGCCTTTTAGATTTCTGTTCATTTACATCAAATGAGGAATTAAGCTCTCTTCTGCACCTCCCCCTTTTAATCCTTTTCTTCCCATCCTCCTAATATGGTTGTGACACAGTTTAGGTTAAATCTGTAGTAATTTACGTGCACATTGTTTACTGCTAAGCCAATAGTATAGCCATGAATATATTTCTGTTCTTAGATAACTTTTTTCTTCTTCCTAGAGTTAATAATTGCCTTTTTTTAAATTGCTTATTTCCATTTATTTCCAAGTATCCATTGCAATTTTCTTATAAGGGTCCAATAGAGCTGTCAAACTTGCAGCAATGTCTGTCAAAGGATAGAACACGTCAGGTAATCCTGCCATCACGATATACCTCACATCAGCCTGGAGCTAACACAGCCCTCCATGCTCTTGGGCTGGTTTCTCTCTAGGTCTGCTGTGCAGCCTCACCCCCAAGATGTTGGATCTGTTGTCTCCTGAGTCCCCTATCTTCCTCTTTCTTCAGTGTGTGGGGAAGCACTTCTTTCACTGGCTTTCTAACAAAGAGTGCATAGAAGGCAATTTTTTTTAGTCCTTGAATATCTGAAAATTTCAGATATTTAGTTTACTCTCATACTTGAGTGATCCTTAGGCTGGATGTAGAATTCTAGATTGAAAGTAATTTTCACTAAGAATTTTGAAAGAATTTCTGTATCTTATTCTATCTTCTGGTAACATTGTGGGAAGTCTGATGCCATTCTGATTCCTGTTCATTTGTTTTCTTTTCTCTGTATCCTTTTTAAGATGGTCTATTTTTGATGCTCTGACATTCACAATAAAATGCCTTGATGTGGGCCTTGAGTTTTTGTTGTCGTTTTCCAATAAGTTATGCTGGTCATACAGTATACCCTTTCAATCTAGATTTATATTAATTCGTCAATAATTTCCTCCTTTGTTGTCTCAATTCTCTCTAGTCCTCTAACTTTCTTAGCTTTTTTCCCTCTAATTTCCCACCTCTCTGACCATTTTATTCCTCTTTTAGGAGATTCCTTTGATTTTTAACATCTAAACCTTTACATTAAATATTTTATTTCAGCTACTACATATGTTTAATTTCCAAGAGCTTAATCTCAGAAATTTTTCTATTGTTTCTATTTTATTCTTGTTTTATGTTCACAATATTATTTCTTATCTCAATAGCAATATTAATTGCAGAATTAAAAAAATAGCTTCCACTTTTTGCATTTTCTGTTTCTTCTTAGTTCTTCTTTGCTGTTCGATTAGGGTTTTTTTTCTTTCATGTTGAAGGTTTTCCTCAAATGACAACTGATCCTTAGCTACCATTCGTATTTAAGCACACAGCTCTACATTACCAATTAGAAGTTTTGTATGTGTGGGGGAGAGGAAGTCTTGTAGGGACTACGGTGACTAGTGTCCTTCAGGACAAGAGTTGCTCTATCCCTCAAATGTCTCCTGTTGGAGGTCTTTTCTCTGGACTGTTTAGTTCCTTAAGAGAAACTCCTCTAGGCCAGGTGCAGTGGCTCACGCCTGTAATTCTAACACTCTGGGAGGCTGAGGCGGGAGGATGGATCAAGGTCAGGAGTTCACGACCAGCCTGAGCAAGAGTGAAACCCCATCTATACTAAAAATAGAAAGAAATTGGCTGGACAACTAAAAATATATAGAAAAAATGAGCCGGGCATGGTGGTGCATGCCTGTAGTCCCAGCTACTGGGGAGGCTGAGGCAGTAAGATTGCCTGAGTCCCGGAGTTTGAGGTTGCTGTAAGCTAGGCTGACACCATGGCACTCTAGCCCAGGCAACAGCCTAAACTTGTTTCTGGGATATATGCCAGGCTACTAGAATTTTAGGAGCGAGGCAGAGTAAGAAAGGGCGGCCCTTCCATTCATTGTGTAGAGTTTCACTAAGCAGTGCATTATTTCATTAGCAAATATTGGTTGAATACCTGTTATGTGTCAGGCACTATTTTGTGCACGTAGGACGCATCAGTAAACAAAACATGGAAGGATCCCTGCCCTCAAGGAGCTTACAGTCTAGCAACCTTGAGAAAGACAATAAGAAATAGATATAAGAAATAAACAAATTAAATAGTGTCTTAGTAAGTGATAAGTGCTATAGAAATAGAAAAATAATAGTGCAGGATAAGGGAGATTAGGAGTGTTACATGGTTGCAATTTCAATTAGGGTAGTCAACATAGGCCTTATTAAGAAATTGATTTTTGAACAAAAAGACTCAATGGAAACAAGAGAGTTAGCCAAGTGGATGTCTGGGCAAGAGCAGTTGAGTCAGAGGAATAGCAGTGCAAAGGCCCTGAGGTGGAGGCAGATTTGTCATGTTAGAGAAACAGTAAAGAGGTCAGGATAGCAGCAGGAGTGTGATTAAGGAGGAAATAAAAGGAGAGGAGGATGGAGAGGTGAAAGGCGGGTCTTGTGGCAGATAGGATGGCTTTTACTCAGTGTAGAGGAGTGCCGTTTTAAGCTTTGAGTGGAAGAATGCCAGGAGCTCACTTTGGATTTCAAAGAATCACTCTGGCACCTGTGTGGAGAATAGACCATAGGGAGCAACAATAGAGTAAGGGAGACAACTTAGGAGGCTGTTCCAGTAATCTAGGAGAGAAAAAGAGGGTGGCTTGCACCAGGGTGGTGGCAGTAAAGGTAGTGAGAAGCAGTTAGGTTCTGAATTTACTTTATCGAGATTTCCTGTGTCTGTCAGTTCATGAGTGGATTAAGAAGATGTGATATCAACATATACATACCATGGAGTACTACTCAGCCATAAAATGGAATGAATTTATGTCTGCTGCAGCAATTTGAATGGAACTGGAGACCATTATCCTAAGTGAGTATCTCAAGAATAGAAAAACAAACACCTCATGTACTCTCTAATAGTTGGGAACTAATTGATGGGTAGTAAAAGAGAAGTAAAAATCATTGGAAATCAAGGAGGAGAAGGGGGAGAAGGGAAGGGGGAGAAGGGAAGGGGTACCTAACAGATGCAAGGAACACTATTCGCTTGATACACACATACAGCCTTGACTAAAGCATTATAAAAGCTATCCATGTAACAAAAACATTTGTACTCCTTAATATTTTGAAATAAAAGAAAAGATTTCCTGATAAAATGGATAGGAAGTATAAGAGAAAAAGAGGCGATAAGGAGGACTCCCAGGTGTGTGGATTATGCACCTGGAAGAAAGACATTGCCATCTGCTAAAATGAAAGAAGGGTCCGGAGTTCAATTTAGATATGTTGCGTCTTCCTGTTTTCCTTCCCATGGCTTACCCTTGCCCTTTGCTGGGTGCATTGTCTTGAGCTACTTCCATTCAGTTCTGCCAAAGAGTAAACCTCCAGTTTATGTGTATGTGTAGAGGTGTGTGGAGCAGTCATGTGAAGTTTTGGGGCCATAAAGAGTGAGTGAAAGGGTGTGTGGGGAGTCAAGTTGCTCCATATGTGTTCAGCGAAGCCCCCTGTTTTTATTCCCACAGCATAAACTTTCCATGGAAACAGATACCTCCAAATCCTAAACCTTTCTGGGATTCTGTGGAGGTGGAGTCCATTGCTATCCCCCTCTGCAAGCACTTGAGTTTTAACTTCCTCTGCTTTTTGAAGTGTTCAAAAATTTGCTGAAATTTCTTCTCCTCTCTTGCCTTTACTCATCCTTGTGCAATCATCTTTTGAAATTCTTTTGCTATGTCTTGGGTTTGGAGAATAAGAGGTTATAATGTGTGCACTCAGTACGATGTTGAAATGGATTTGCGCATTTGGGGGAAAAAGCTCTTCAAAAGTTTATGTGACTTTGATTTCATCACACTTTTTTTCTAATCCCACATTTAGATTTAAATTATTATTGGTGATAAATTGCTTGCAAGTTACCTCACAAGTCATTGAGAGTCTGCAGTTCAGCTCCAGCTTAGATCGTAGAACAGAACATCCTGAAAACACCATTTCTGAGATTTCTTCCCAAGTGAGCTCTTCCGTTGAGAGGCTATGGCTTGGAGTTCAAAAATAAAGCATGGCATGGTTAATAAGGTGGTTATCATAATAAGTTCTGAGAATGCATTATTTAGAGCAGATAACCTGAAACAACATCTTCAAATATATCCTATTCCAACAGAAGGAAGCTAACCAATATCAGAAATTAAAGAGGGGATATTACATTTTATTCTGTCAACATTAAAATGATAATGAAGAAATATCAGGATCAACTCTACATCAATAAATTTCATAACATAGATCAAATAGTCTAATTCTATTAACAGAAATAAACTGGAGGTGCTTTCTCATGATGAATCAGATAACCTAAATATACCCAAGTTAAATAAATAAATTGAAGTTATAATTAAAATTCTTCCCACAAAGAAAATGCTAGACCCAAATGATTTCACTTGTGAATTCTACCTAACATTTAAGAAAGAAATAATATAAATTGTATACAAAATTCCCCAAGAAAATGAAAGAGGGGAGGAAACTTTCCAAGCTTATTTTATGAGGTCAGGGTACCATGATATCAAAACCAGATAAAGACACTACAGGTGACAGATGTAGGAAATTGGAAAATATTGAGGGAACTATACCTACAAAGATATTGGAGTTGTCAGGTAACTGATAAGTTGCATTCATGCCTTCAGAATGATAATGACAGACTAAGAGCTGTTACCAAGCAGTTGACTGCTAAGTATGAGAACCAGAGAGCATATTAGTTTCAAACGAAGTCCTCATATCTTCACGATATGTAGCAGAAGGACAAATACCATCAAACAGTAGACCAAAGACCTGATTGTGAGAATTGCAGAGCACCAGTGATGTTTGAATGTTCAGCCAAAGCTGGTCTGTTATGAACATCAGGGGCCTGGTAGGGAAAACCTGCAATCTGGAAAAGTGAAACAGGGACATCCGATGGACACCCTTGAGTATGCTGAACCTACAACCTTCCTTCCCAGAACCTCTGGATGTGCAGAGGAGCCCACCCTCCCTTACTAGTCCCTAGTAAGGACTAGCACTTCCACTGTGTTGGAAAATGTGGCAGAAGCCTGTCTACCACAAGGTAACTGGGATTCCCTTCAAGAGCTGCTCTCATCTCTACCCCTCACTGCCAAGCCAACAACTAGGGTTACGCAAAATTACCCAGTTGGGAATGTGCTGCTTTGGTATCTAAAGAATTGTAAGAACTACCTTGACAAAGGAGTGCTCCTAGGATTGGATTTTGAGGTTGCATGACCAAGGGACCTGGAATGTAAAGTTAGATATGCCGAAATTTATTGATATGAGTATGCTTCCTCAGAACACTGGGATTAACACCCTAGTGAGGACCCTAGGGGTTGGTGTGCTCTTAGAAGTCTGTAAAAACTGATGATCAACTTTTAGCAAAGTAGCAATGCTAGAGTTTCCCTGGCAGATGGTAGAGGAAGCGGGGTTGGGGAGTGGGGGGGAGGCTAACCACCAGAATAGAATGTTCCATGACAGGGCCTAGAGGATTCACCAAGGAATTTTGGTAGTGGCTGTCCTCTGCAGGTCAGGGTTGATGGTAAGAAAGGAGGTCACAGAGTTTCTCTCATTGACATCCATGGGGATGATGATGGGGTTCCAAAATAATAGCAGACAGATGGTAGCACTTACCCACCAGAAGTCTAGAGACCACAATTACTATAATGACCAGTAAAGTTGGAGTACCATCCAAAGGGCAGGGGTTTGACCCACCAGGAGTTGTAGAGGTGGTTATTAGAGCATGGTGTCCTTAGAAACAAAACATACTGACAGCCAACAAAGTTGTTCTTTAATATCTATTAAAATGGAGGGGGAAAGCAACAATGGAAAAACAGGAGGCTGAGGGTGGTCATTCCAATAAAACAGCATGATTCCTTGTTTAGTTTCCAGATATGAGCCAATTTTCAGATCTGGAACCCATTTACTGAAAAAAGGACTGGTCCCTAGGAGGACCTTGCCACACCATGGCTAGTGTTCACTGAGGTGATGCCTCCAGTTCTTCCACTATGGGACCTATAGCCATTTACTTGGGTGACTGTACACTAGGGAAAGGGAAATAACCAAGCATTTTGAGGAGTATTGGATACAGGATCTGAGCTAATATGATACCTAGAGATATAAAGTGTCATCATAATCCCCAGGACAGATAATAAAGTCCTGAATGCTCAAAGTTTGGCTCATAGTCCCTGAGTGCACATTTGGAATCAATATACTAGGAAGGTGGAGTAGCCCAATATCGGGTTTCTGGTTTATGGAGTAAGATCATCATAGTTGGGAAGACCACATGGAAACCTCTGAAGCCACACCCATCCAGATAGTAAATAAAAAACAATACTGTACCCCAGGGAGATGGCAGAGATTAATGCTACGACTAAAGACCTAAAAGATGAAATCATATCTTCATTTGATTCCAGTCTGACTCCTGCAGAAACCAGATGAATCCCCGAGAATGACTGGGGGACTATTGTAGACTATTGTAGAATAACCAAGTAGTAGCACCAATTGCAGTTTTGAAGGACTGGCCATTTTGAAAGGGCCAGTGGTCCATCCTCACAAGGATATATAACCCATTTGAGGTACAGGTTTGCCTTTCCTGCCCACAGATCATCAGCCAGCATCATTATATGGGGGCTTTTGGAATGCATGACCAACAGATATGGAATCCCACACAGTATAGCATGTGACCTGGGGCTCACTATGCAGTGACAAAGTCGTGGGAGCAGGCCTCTGACCATGGGATCTCCACGGTTGAAGTACATACCACACCATCTAGAGGCAGATCACCTCAGAGAATGCTGGAAAGGCCTTCTAAAGTTGCAGCTCAATTGCTGGCTTGAAGAAAACCCTGTGAAAGAATGGGATTCTATCCTTCGGAATGCAGTGTATTTACTAAATGGGAGACCTCTATATGGCGCTGTTTCCTCATTTGGAAAGATACATAGGTCTGGGAAACAACCAGTGAAGGCAGGAATGACCTCACCTTCTTTCCCTTCCAGTGACTCACTAAGTATTTTTTATTTCTCATCTCTGCAACTCTGGGCTCTGTATCATTAGAAGTCCTGGTGCCCAAGGGTACTTCCTAGGGCACACAGCCAGAGCACCACTGAACTATAAGTCATGGCTGGCACAGGATACTTTGCACTCCTCATGCTCAGGGATCAGCAGGCTGATAAAGGGATCACCATTCTGCAGGGATAACTGACCCCAGTCAGCAGGAAGAGGTACGACTACCTTTACGCAATGCGGACAGCAGCGTGATCCATGTGGGTGTGTTCAAGTGCTCCCTTGCCCCGTTGTAACTGTGAGTGGCCATGTGCAGCAACCCTAAACTTAGAAGGGTATGACTGTCAAGTGATCGGACCCCTTAGGAATGAAGGTTTGCTTCCTATCAACAGATAAACACTAGACTTGCCAAAGGTGAACAAAGTTTAGAATAAAAAGTGGAGGTGGGAGAGGATGAGTACCAGTTGTGGCTTTGAGATCAACTGCTGTGTCAGAGACGACAGGACATCCCACTAACCTCATTTTTCTGAGTCTCCTCTCAGGAAGAGAGACCCATAGGAATGGTGGAGAAACTACTCCTGTCTGGAGGAGTACAGAGCTATATGGAAGCCATGAGAGTGAACCTCGCAGACCTCCAGAGCACATAATTGAAGAAACTGCTGTGCTTAAAAGCCATTACCAAACAAGGCCCTGCCTCCCATGGGCTAGTCCTCACTGAGTGGGGCGGGGCGACATGGAGCTTTCTGAGGGCAGACTTTGGGCTCCAGGACTCCCTGACAGCTTTGCCAACCCTTCCTTAGACTGCAGGGCAGTCCTGGAAGCTTCCACCCAACCTCCTCTCCCTTTCTTCTTCACTTGAGGTCAGATTTACATTGAGGTTTGGTGGCGCTCCCATTCTCCCCGGGCTCCCTGCCTATTTCATTCCCCACAGGCTTTTCCCCTAATAAAATTCTTGCATGTTTCATCTCCTCTTGGTGTCTGTCTCTGGGCGGATGCAGACTAACACAGGGCTGTGACTTTGTTCTGGCAGACAGTTAACTTACTTGTGAATCAGCTTGATACTTTCGAGGCTCGTTTTTAGGCTTTGGTAGGACAGGTCTAAATAGCCTTTTTCTGTAAGGTTGATTCAGGCCTAAAACTAAAGCATTACCCTATATGCCCTGAAGTTCCAGAAGAACTCTTCACTCTGGCTGGTTGGATTTGAATAGCTCTCAGCCTTCCCTGAGCTCTGGAATTGTTCTTTGCTTGGCTTTGTGGCACTTTACCCTACATGTGTGCAGTTAAGCATGCAGCAACAGAATCAGAGGGCCCCTGTGCACATTTCTCTGGGTAATTCCCTTCTCTCTGATACTTTTCTGTGTTCTGTCAATACTAGGTGCCCCAGGCTCCCCAAACTCCAGTCCAGAAAGTGCTTTCTGGTAGAAAGCTGAGATAATCATAGGTGTTGCTTCATTGGTGTCCCTTCTCTCAGAGAGGGATCACAATCCTCTACTGACTGTTGTTTAATATCTGAAAACAGTTGTTTCATAAAATTTATCCAGTCTTCTAGTAGATTAGCATAGAAGGGCAGTTACCCTAGTAGGGAAAGTTTGGTTCTAGTTACTCCATCATGGCCGGGAGTGGGATTCCAACACCAGTACCACCCTTATACCTGGGCAAGCAGAGCCCTGCTCTGGCTTGTGCCGCAGAGGAGCCTGTGCTTTGGAATGCCTTTCTTGAAGTTTTCAAGTCCTCTCTGCCCCTGGTGCCTGAGACCAGCTAGGGCTACCAGTGGCATCCTGTTGGGGTGTCCCAAGTCTAGACTGGGACCCATATGGGCTCTGGTCCCTATTTCTCCCCTTCTGGATGCTCCCTAGCCCTCACCCTGCACGTAGGTTTGACCACATGCCCTGAGGAGCTCCCATACAGGAGTGTGGTTTGGCTAGTGGATTGTTTCCTATGGATGATGTGATATTTCTTTTGCAAAGTTGTGTGAGGTTGGGCTGCCAGAAAGGTGTTGATATGCTGATTTTGGGTGACTTTCACATGGGGCACAGTGTAAGTTTAGTTCTCTGATCTACCACTGTTCCACAACTAACCCTTGGGCTGTATCCATGTGTGTGGGCCTGTGCATCAGCCTTCATCTCCATATTCCAACTGGTCTTCGACACCGAAGAGCAAGGGGTGGGGATGGGGTGGCAGGCATCTTTTATCCTTTGCACCTCCTGTCACGGGCAGCCAGGGCAGTCTCCTCACCCCCTCCACAGGCTCTGTGCCATGTGTCACGTAGTCTGCCATTGGTGGCTGCACCTATTTCCTTGGAGAGCTTTTGAAATCCTTGCTCTGCGATGCCAGTGGGCCCTTTTATGGGTATGTTTGGGAGGTAGAAGAACAGGTTGCACATGATAGATCCATTCCAATATTTCCATAAGCAGGGGCTTTTTGGTTTCTTCCTCTTCAGCAGTGGTTCTAAACGTTAGAATCACCAGGGAGCTTTAAAAATTCCAATGCTTGGGCTTCACCCCAGAATAATTACAGTGAAATTTCTGTGCATGGGGCATCAGCAACATTTGTAAAATTCCTGAGGTGTTTCTCATGTGCAACCAGAGTTGAAACTACTGATCTAGTTCTGGCATACCAGGATCATGGTAGGCTGCTGCTGGGGCTAGGCTTCAATTAATTCCAATCCTGGACCTTCGAGCCAATATGTTCAATATGGAGTCTTAGATGAGAGCATCTGTGTCAATAAATTTG
Organism: Indri indri; assembly: GCA_004363605.1. Lineage (NCBI taxonomy): Eukaryota > Metazoa > Chordata > Mammalia > Primates > Indriidae > Indri > Indri indri. The sequence goes on along the minus strand of RJWJ010007733.1, from coordinate 29,292 downwards.
GCCTGATTCAATTTTACATTTGCCCATTCCCATATATGCTCCCCAGATTTCTAATGATACAAAATTGAAAGACCCTAGGTGTAGGCTCCTTTCCTGGAGAAAAAACATACTTCTTTGGGATATTTTAGGATTTCATTTTGAGCTTGGAGACAATGAGAAGTGGTGCAGGTGAGGCCTGAGAAGAAATATCCCTTTTCAAGGCAACTACTCCAGATGAGGCAGAAAAGGTTTTCTACAAGGAAGGGCTGTTTTCTCAGACAGAATAGAGAGTTGCATCCATTGGTAAAGAAGGTTCAGAGGAAACTGATATTTTGAAGTTCTCAGCTTTGTCTATGCCCAAATGTCAACAACTCAAGTCACGGTATCCCACTAATTTCCAAATAGTGCCCTTACCTTGGCATTAGAGATCTGTGGGTTGCACATTTAACTGACATTACAACTTTGGGCCTAATCTGTGTTGGCCTTGCAGCTGGATGACAGATAAAACACTTCTCTAAGGTGACCATAGAGGTTTCCTGACTGTCCACTTGTACCTCAAGGTGGGAGTTTAAAGCCTTAAGTTTTTTTTTCTCTTTTTGGATTTCTGCCGTGGCAGTCAGAAAAAGCAATAATAATCTACGATCCTCATAACCACCACTGTCACCATAATAACTAAATCCTGTAGCCACTCAATCTCCCAATGCCTTGCTTTCTACCTGTAATCCACCCTGTGCCATCACTGGTGAGTAAGCACCATCCCAGAAGGAAGGATATTCTTGTGCTCTTCAAACAAGCGAGCTGCCCGATCCCATGGTCACATTTTGAAAGCCTATTTTCTGGAACAATTTTTGATAAAACTATTATATCAGCACCCAACAGAAAATGAACGGCACAATCATGGGTGAACTGAAGAGAATTTAATAAGGGAGTTGTTTCTGGAGGTATGGACAGGATTAAGGATATAAATAAAGAATTATTACACATCTAGAGATTAGCAAGAATGAGAAGTTATTTAGCATACTTAGACCTGAAGGAGTGAGAGGAAATGGTATCAGCAGAGACTGGAGAAAGCTAGGACCATGGCAGAGAGCCACTCAGAGGGAGCTGAGGCCACAAACCAGTCCAGCCCTTTCCAGAATCACAGCACCTCTCACCATAACTCAACCTCTTTCTTTTTTCTGCCTTTGGATCTCCTGATGGTGCCTCCTATTAGCCAGATCCAACCAGAGTCACAGGTTAAGAGAACCCGGCTATTGCTGTTAGTAGAACTCAATAGTAGTTCTCCCAGAGCAGAACACAAGGGAAAGATTGAATTAGGTTATGGGGAACTGAGAATAATTAGTCCAAAATATCAATCTCTTTTCCAAAAAGTTGCTATGGTAGGCAAAACAGACCTTTATGAAACCCGTGCTGATTTTAGTCTTTGTCACCTGTGAGTTTCTCTTTGGCCACTGATGGGAATATACAAAAACCTTTTTAATATTCTTGATTTTATTATGGTACTATCAGTCCATGGAAAAGCTCCTTAGTGAGGTAAGTGATAAAAACCAGGAAGGGAAATTAAATTATCCAACTTTTAGCCTGTTTTTCAGTTCTCCACCTGAACTCCAGAACTTTCCCCCTGTTTTGCTTTTCTATAGTGATCCTGATTTGCACAAATGCTGAAGATTCACTTCATGCTAAGGGTCTTCTAGCCCTGAGCAGGCTCAGTGATGCCAGTGAGAGCAGTGCTCGATGAAACCCCTGCCTCTTCAGAGCATGGGAAGTGGAACTGAGTGGTAATTTTAGCGTGAACATTAGAGAATTGAAGTGCAGCAGGCAGGTCTGACCTCATATTTTGGGTGAACTTCATTGCTTTCCTGTGGTTCATAAACTGTGTGACAGCTGTGCATCCTTAGATAAAAATAATATTTGGCACTACACAATATCATCCCCAAGGTTTAGTTTTGTGGTAGCTTCCTCTTAGTAAGTATTTTCTTTAAATACTGAGTAAAGAATGACTGTATTAAACTGCTTTTGTGAAGTATGGCAAAGACTGCTAATTGTCTTCCAATGTCCATTCTTTCTTTCCTCCTTTTTGTAATAGGAATTCCCCATAGAATTTTAGAGACATAACTAGCCTTCCTTAGAACTGGATTTGGCCGTATGATTTCTTTACTATTGGAATATAAACAAAAAAGACACATGCAGCAACATCTGCATCATTTCTCTAAAAGAAAACATGTGCCCTCTACTTTCTCTCTTGTCCCGTTCCTTAGTTTCAGTCTTTCACCACTGAATATACTGGTAGTTGTAGGTTTTTTCATAAATACCTTTTACCATGTTGAGGAATTTTCCTTCTGTTTCTACTTTTCTTAGTTTTTACTATGAAAGAGTTGGATCTGTCAAATACCTATTCTGCATCAAGTGAGATGATCATGTAGCTTTTTTTCCTTTGGTCTATTAATGTGATATGTTACATAGATTGATATTTTTTATGTTGAACCACCTTTGCATTCTTGGGATAAATCCCACTTGATAATGATGCATAATCCTTTTAATATACTGTTGGATTTGATTTACTAATACTTGTTGAGGACTTTTACATCTATGTTCATAAGGATACTGGTCTGTAATTTTCTTGTGATGTCTTTATCTGGCTTTGTCATCAGAGCAATGCTGGCTTCATAGAATGAATTGTGCAGTGTTCCCTCCTCTTCAATATTTTGGAAGAATTTTAAAAGGTTTGGCTTTAGTTCTTCTTTAAATGTTTGGTAAAATTCACTGGTGAAGGCATCTAGCCTAGGACTTTTCTTTTTTGGGGAAAAAGAAAGAGGAAAGAGAATCTGATTTTCAAAGTTGTCACATTATTTAAATATCACGCTTCCAACAAAGAAAGTATGAGACATGCAAAGAAGCAAGAAAGTATTCCCATAAATAGGAAAAAAGCAGTTAATACAAAGTGTCCTTGAGGAATTTCAGGTATTGGACAAAAACTAAAGACTTTAAATTAGCTATTTTAAATATGTTAAAAGAGCTAAAGGAAACTATGTTGAGGCAATTTCTTTATTCTCTTCTAATTTCTTTATTTCTATAGATATTTTCTTTGTGGTTACCACAGGGATTACATTTAACAGTTTAAAGTTATAATAATCCAATTTGCATTTATACCTATTTAATTTCAATAGCATACACAGTCTCTGTTCCTATAGATCTCTGCCCTCTTCTGTTATTAATGTTATAGATTACATCTTTATACTTTGTGTGACCAATAACATAAATTAATAATTGTTTTTATGAACTTGTTTTTTAAATCACATAGAAAATCAAAAGTGGAGTTATAAACTAAAATTAAAAAAATACTACCTTTCATAATTGCCCACATATTTATCTTTACAAAAGATCTTTATATCTTCATATGGCTTTGAGTTACTGTCTAGCGTCCTTTCATTTTAATCTAAAGAACTGCCTTTAGCATTTCTCGCAGGGCAGGTCTAGTGGTAATAAACTCCCTCACCTTTTTTTAGCTGAGAATGTTTTAATTTTTCCTTCATTTTTGAAGGACAGCTTTGCTGGACATAAAATTTTCAGGGGACAGGATTTTTCTTTTAGCACTTTGAATATATCAACCCTCTGCCTTCTAGTCTCCAATGTGTCTGATGAGAAATCAGCTGATAGTCTTATTGAGAATCATTTGTATATAACAAATCACTTCTCTCTTATGTTTTCAAGATTCTGTCCTTGTATGTGGCTAGTCACAGTTTGATTATAATGTGCCTTGGTTTGGGCCTCTTTGAGTTTATCCCACTTGAAGTTTATTGAGCTTCTTGGATTTGTAGATTCATATTTTGCACCAGATTTGGGAAAATTTTGGCCATTATGTCTTCACGTAATCTGTCTTTTTATCTTTTTCTTCTCCTTCTGGAACTCCCACAATGTGAATGTTGATCTGCTTGATGGCGTCTCATAGATCCCTTAGACTCTGTTCTCTTTTCTTCATTTTTTTTTCTTTCTGTTCCTCAGACTGGATAATCTCATTTGACCTATCTTCAATTTCATTGATTCTTTCTTCTTCCTGATAAAACCTACTATTGAGCCCATTTAGTGAATTTTTCATTTCAGTTATTGTACTTTCAACTCCAGAATTTCTATTGATTCTTTTTATATAATCTCTATCTCTTTATCAATAGTCTATATTTAATAAAATATTATTCTTATGCTTATCTTTAATTCTTTCAACATAGTTTCCTTTAGCTCTTTTAACATATTTAAAATAGCTAATTTAAAGTCTTTAGTTTTTGTCCAATACCTGAAATTCCTCAAGGACACTTTGTATTGACTGCTTTTTTCCTATTTATGGGAATACTTTCTTGCTTCTTTGCATGTCTCATACTTTCTTTGTTGGAAGCGTGATATTTAAATAATGTGACAACTCTGAAAATCAGATTCTCTTCCCTCTCCAGAGTTTGTTGTTGTTGTCATTCCCCCCCTCCCCTGTAAAGTTTGTGTTCTTTGTTGTGGTGGCCACTGATGTCCTTGCTCAGTTAGCTTAGTAGTCAACTAATGATTAGACAGAGATTTCCTTAAATGCCTAGAACCAAAAAGTTTCCCAGTCTTTGAGAAAGGGATCTGTGTGTGTGTTGAAGCATCCCTTCCACACTCAGCCAGGCAGTTGCAACTCTGCCTTAGCCTTCACATCCAGTTCAAGCAGTGCCACAAGATTAGATAGAAGCGAGAGCTTAGGGACTTCTCAGGTCTTTCCTAGGCATGTATAGAGCCCTGGTCACATGTATAGCTCTACACATGCATGTGGCCTTCTAGCATTTTAGAAATGTTTTGGAGCTTTTCAAAGCCCCCTATGGATATCTCATTCCTAAGTTTTGCCTTTTAAGTTTTGTAATGAGTTTATTATTTGCCCCAATTGTTTCTCTACCTCAGGCAGTTTTAATGTTAAACAGTGTTAAACAATTGCCTCTGGTTGTTTTCAACCAAGGATCCTGAGGAAAGGCTGTTCACACTGGGTGAACTCTGAGTCACATAAAAAAAAAAAAATCCTTGCAAATGGGGTCTTACAGGGAATTATCAAATAGTTCAAATAGTGACAATTCTCTGAGAATGACTCTTTGAAGGGGCTCAAACATCTTTCTCTGCCTTTCAGTGGTTGCCAGGCTGCTGGATTGCATGATGGTAGCAGGTTGTTGATTTTTAAGGCTACTGTTGTGGATCTGGGAAGAGGAAGATGAGAATACAGCAATTTAAAATGCCACAAAGCTCATTTTTTACTGAGATTTGTCTGTTTTTTCTTGAATAAACACTCCTTGAATTGCTACAAGCCTTTGGTTCATTTCCAGAGTTTTGAAATAGTTAATTCTGATAAGTTTTCTGATGTTAACATTACTTCTATGGAGGAAAGGATTTTTAGTGATCATTATTATGCCTTACTTCTGGATACATAGTTTTTTACTCTTGGCCAATTTATGATGTGGTGATTAAGGTCTGAAATGCTCCTTGGAGACCACTAAGATTGGATTTTTTTACTGATGGTTTGCAACCAAAGTTATTGGTTTGAAAAACTTGATAGGTAGTATAAAAATATATAAATGGAAACCACAACAAATTAAAAAGCAAGGTGGGGGATGGAGGTAAAATATAGAATTTCTGTTAGATTTCTCTTTGTAAGGAGAGTTGTCATATGTTTAAAATAATTGGTTATAAAATATGTTTTTCAAGCCTCAAAGTAACTTCAAATCAAAATACCTACAACAGATATACAAAAAATAAAAAGCAAGAAATTGAAAGACACTACCAGAGAAAATCACTTCTAACAAAGACAGACAGGAAGGAAGGGAAAAAGAAAGAGAGGACCACGAATAACCAGAAATCAAATAACAGCATGGCAGTAATAACTCCTTACCAATCAATAATAACATTGAATGCGAATGGACTAAACTTTCCAATCAAAAGACATAGAGCAGCTGACTGGATTAAAAAAATACCCAATTATATGTTTTCTTCAAGAAACCCATTTTACCTATGAAGATACATAGAGCAGAAGTAGCTATACTTCTATCAGATAAAATAGATTTCAAGGCAAAAATTATAAAAAGAGACAAAGAAGGTCATTACATAATGATAAAGGGGTCAATTTGGCAAGAGGTTATAACAACCCTAAATATACATATGCCCCCAACACTGGAGCACCTAGATATATAAAGCAAATATTATAAGAGCTAAAGAGAGAGCTAGACCCCCCCCCTCCAAATAATCATTGGAGACTTTAATACTCCACTTTGAGCATTGGACTGATCATCTGGACAGAAAATCAACAAACAAACATTGGACTTAATCTACATTATAGACCACATGTACCTAATAGATATTTATAGAACATTTCGTCCAACAGCTGCAAAATACACATTCTTCTCCTTAGCTCATGGATCATTCTCAAGGATAGACCATATGTTATGCCACAAAACAAGTCTTAAAAAATTCCAAAACATTGAAATAATATCAAGTATTTTCTCTGACCACAATGGAATAAAACTAAAAATCAATAACAAGAGGAACATTGGAAACTATATAAATACATGGAAATTAACACAATATGCTTTTGAATTGCCAGTGGGCCAAAGAAGAGATTGAGAAGGAAATTTAAAGATTTCTTGAAACAAATTAAAATAAAAATAAAACATAGCAAAACATATGGGATATAGCACAAGCAGCAAGAAGAGGAAAGTTTATAGCAGTAAGTACCTACAACAAAAAATAGAAAAACTTCAAATAAACAACCTAATGATGTATCTCAGAAAACTAGAAAAACAAACCAACCCCAAATTAGTAGAAAAAGAATGAAGATCAGAATGGAAATAAATGAAATAGAAACAAAAATAAATATAAAAGACCAATGAAACGAAAAGATAAGCAAAATTGATGCATCTTTAGCCAGACTAAGAAAAAAAGAAAGAAGACTCAAATAAATAAAATAAGAGATGAAAAAGGAAACGTTACAACTGATACTGCAGAAATTCTAGGATCATTAAAGACTACTATATGAGCAACTATATGCCAATAAATTGGAAAACCTAGAAGAAATGGATAAATTCCTAGATACATACGACCTACTGAGATTGAACCAAGAAAAAAAATCTAAAACCTCAATAAATCAATAACTAGTAATGAGATAGAAGCGGTAATTAAAAGTCTCCCATCAAAGAAAAGCCCAGGACCTGATGGCTTCACTGCTGAATTCTACCAAGCACTCAAAGAAGAACTAATAGCAATCCTACTTAAACTATCCCCCAAAAAATGGAGGTGGAGGGATACTCCTAAACTCATTCTATGCAGTCTGTATCACCCTGATACCAAAGCCAGACAGAGACACAATAAAAAAAAGAAAACTATAGGCCAATATCTTTGATCAACATAGATGCAAAAATCCTCCACAAAATACTAGCAAACCGAATACAACAACACATTAAAAAGATTATTCATCCTGATCAAGTGGTATTTATCCACGGATGCAAGGATGATTCAACATATGCAAATCAATCAGTGTGATACATCATATCAACAAAACAAAGGACAAATACCATATGATCATTTCAATTGATACTGAAAAAGCATTTGGTAAAATTTAGCATCCTTTCATGATAAAAACTTCCAAAAAACTCAGAGTAGAAGGAACTTACCTCAACACAATAAAAGCCTTATATGACAGACTAACAATTAGCATCATGTTGAATGGGGAAAAATTGAAAGCCTTTCCTCTAAGATCTGGAACAAGACAAGGATGCCCACTTTCACCACTGTTATTCAACAGAGTACTGGAAGTTCTAGCTAGAGCAATCAGACAAGAGAAAGAAGTAAAGGGCAGTCAAATTGAAAAGGAAGAAGTCAAATTATCCTTGTTTATAGACAATATGATCTTATATCTGGAGAAACCTAAAGAGTTCTAAAAAAAAAAAAAGCTATTAGAACTGATAAATTCAGTAAAGTTGCAGGATACAAAGTCAACATATAAAAATCAGTAGCATTTCTACATGCCAACAGTAAACAACCTGAAAAAGAAACCAAAAAAGTAATCCCATTTATAATAGCTGCAAATAAAATAAAATACCTGGAAATAAACTTAACCAAAGAAGTGAAAGATCTCTATAATGAAAACTATAAAACACTAATGAAAGGAATTGGACACAAAAAAAGGAAAGATATTCGATGTTCGTGGATTGCAAGAATCAATATTGTTAAAAATGTCCATACCACCCAAAGCAATCTACAGATTGATTGCACTCCCCATCAAAATACCAATTACATTCTTCATAGAAATAGAAAAAAATCCTAAAATTTATACAGAACCACAAAAGAACCAAAAGAACCAAAGCCATTCTGAGCAAAAAGAACAAAACTGAAGGAATCACATTTACCTGAGTTCAAATTATACTACAGAATAGTAGTAACCAAATCAGTATGGTACTGGTATAAAAACAGACACATAGACCAATGGAACAGAATAGAGAACCCAGAAATAAATCCACACAGCTATAGTGAACTTATCTTCAACAAAGTTGCCAAGAACATCCAGTGGGGAAAGGACATTCTGTTCAATAAATGGTGCTTGGAAAACTGGATAACCATATGCAGAAGAATGAAACCAGACCCTTATCTCTCACCCTATACAAAAATAAAATCATAATCGATAGAAGTCTTAAGTCTAATACCTGAAACTATGAAACTACTAAAAGAAAACTTTGGGGAAATGCTTCAGGACATTGGCCTGGGCAAGAACTTCTTGAGCTATATCCCCAAAGCACAGGCAACCAAAGCAGAATTGGACAAATGAGATGACATCAAGCTAAAAAGCTTTGCACAGCAAAGGAAACAATTGATAAAGTGAAAAGACAACAGAATGAGAGAAAATATTTGCAAACTACCCATCTGACAAGGGATTAATAACTAAAATATATAAGGAGCTCTAAAAAAATCAATCTGATTAAAAAATGGGCAAAGGATCTGAATACACATTTCTCAAAAGAGGACATAAAATAACTAATAGGTGTATGAAAAAATGCTCAATATTGTTAGTCATCAGAGAAGTGCAAATCAAAACTACAGTGAGACATCACCTCACCCTAGTTAAAATGGTTTTTATGAAAAAGGAAATAACAAATGCTGGCAAAGATGTGGAGAAAGGGGAACCCTCGTACATGACTGGCTGGAATGTAAATTAGTGCAACTACTATAGAGAATGGTATGGAGGTTCCTCAAAAAACTAAAAATAGAACTGTCATATGGCCCTGCAATCCCACTACTAGATATATCCAGAAGAAGAGAATTCAGTATATTGAAGATACCTGCACTCCCATGTTTATTGCAGCACTATTCACAAGAGCCAAGATTTGTAATCACCCTCAGTGTCCATCAATGTAAAAATTAACAAATTTAAAAATATTATGCAGCTGTAGAAAAGTATGTGGAATATATATCTGTGGATTGATATGGAAAGATATCCAGGGTATATTATTAAATGAAAATGCAGTTGCAGAACTGCAATATAGTATACTTTTTTTTTGTAAGAAAGAGGAGAAATACAAAGGTATACACTTGTATGTGCTTAATTTGCATAATGAAACAATGAAAGGATGCACAAAAAACTATTAAAAATTTTTAACTATGTAAGTGGTAGAAGCAAGATATCTCAACATATAGATTTTCATAGTTTTGATTTTTAAAGCTTGTGAATGTGTTATCCACTGAAAAAACTAAAATTTCAAAATAAATGAGAAAAAGAAAAGAAAAATTAAGTCATGTGGTCCAAGAGATATAATGAAATATTATAGGGTTTCATAATAATTACCAAGAAATAAAAGATGGAAAAATAATAGATGCAGCAAAGCATAAACATGAACAACAAAAGAAAACAACAGCACAAGATACAAAGCTGAAGTTTCACCTGGGTAGCATATAAAAGGCTTGTATTATTGCTTTAGCTCAGGAATTCTGAACAGTGGTGCTAATGACATTTTGGGCAGGATACTTCTTTGTTGTAGGGGACTGTCCTGCATGTTGTCAGATGTTTAGCAGTATAATTGGCCTTTATCCACTAGATAACCGTAGCACTCCCTCCCGCCAGTTGTGACAACCAAAAACGTCTCCAGACATTGTCAAATAGGAGGGTGGGCACAAAAATCACGCCCAGTTGAGAATCACTGCTTTAGTTTATGTGAATAAAAAGATTTTCTGAACAGCTCATTTAAAATTTTCTAGTGACTGTTTTCCTGGAAACTGATATATATTCCAGAACTACTTTTTCATTGAGAGGTCAAATATTTCATATAATACTTTTCCAGTTCCTTTTTTATTGTTATCATAACCCTGACCCAGCCAGTATGCTATTTTGCAACTTCTTTTGAGTGACATTAATAATTTATCAGAAATGTTTTCCTTTTTAATAAGATATTTAAATTGCTGAATCATTTGGTGTGATTTTATTACTTTGAAACTTTTTGTGTAGGAGCCAATCTTTATTCCTTTAATAATATTAGAGAAATGGAATTAAATACTCGAGTCCACATTTTTACTTTTCAGTAAAGTTTCTTATATGTAATTGAGTGGAAGAACACCTCTAATGTGTTTGAAATAATCCTGTTACTGACTTCTTTTTTAAGTTTCCTTGGGAGTCTGGAATCCTTCAAAAGCCTTCAAGAAGTCACCCAGGGGTGGTAAGGCCAGTAATTTGTTGGTTAGCTCCGCCTCTGTCACAATGTCAATCTAACAATGACCTGAACCCTGAGGCCTCTGTTAGCTCAGCAGCTCAGGATTCTGGCAGCACAACCTGTGGTAGGTATATGAAATAGAAGGAGCTACCTCTCCCTCAGCTCTACCCAGCATCTTCTGAGAGTGATCCATGTGGTCTTAATTATTTTTAAATAATTAAATAGTATTGTTCCATTTCTGAAGAAAGCAAATCCAACCTGCAATTAGGAGACTGGTCCACAGATTACAGCATAACCACCTGCATGAGCTTCATGTTAAACCATCCTCCGCCCTGTTCTTGTTCCAGAGGGTTTTGTTGTTGTTAATGTGATTAATTTCACTTCCAGGAGCAAGGAAGCGCACATTTCCCAGGAGAATCACTGTGGTCTACCCTGTCTCTGAACTCAGGTGAAAGGGTTTCCTTATCGGAAGAGCGATACAGTCCAAATAGGAAAGCAAAGACCGTTTTATAGCTGCCACAGAAAAATTATTTTCGCAAACAACTGGGATGGGATACGCTAAAATAAATCTTCACTCTGAAACAGGATCTTTGCCTTCCCCTCCTTCTTCCCCAGTGCCTCCTGATGTTTGCAGTCGGGTTGCAGATTCCCTCGCGTGTGTGCGTGCACACTAGGACCCCGTGCACCGCCAAGAACTCACCCAGGCGCACTGGCTAAATAGCAAACAGATGCCCGACATGCCAAAGACCTCACCGACTGGGGCACCGCCTGGGAAACCAGTTCCAGCCCCGAGGTTTCTGAGTGGAGAGATTGGTCGTCGGATTGTTTTTTTTCTTTGCTGGAAATGAACCGGTTCTGAAAGTAGGCATCCCCTTTCCCCCGGCCGGGGGTGCGGAGAACAGACCCAGATCCAGGACTGGAAAGCTCGACCCCAAGCAGTTGCAGAGCTAAGTGGAGGCTTCCCCTTGGGCTCCTTCCTATCGTAAAGCGGTCTTCCCCAGCCTCTCCACTGGGGAGACCGCGCGCGGGCAGACGCCACACTCCCCTAGTACTTTGTCGCGCCTTCCTCCAGCCCGGCTTCCTAAACTCTGGAGAGGCCGGGTACTCCCAACGTTGTTTCCATTCTCTCACTCACTGCCTGGGCTGCGTGCGTCCCGGGCTTATTCAGGAGGCGAATTTAGGGCCACAGATTCGGCTCCAGAAGTTTGTTCTGACTGTACGGTCGCCCCTCGCAGGGTCATTTCACGGCGCGTTCCCAAATGTCCCAGTCCTCAAGCTCTCACCCCACCCCCTAGCACACAAAGCCCCTGGTGGCGGTCGAGCAGGTAGGTGTGTTGCTGGTAGCTCAACCTGCTGCGGTCAAGGAGATGAGGGTGCTCGGTACCTGTCCCTTTCCCGACAACACCTGAAACCCTGAAACCGTACCGGGGCACACCACGGCAAATCCCAGTAATTCGAATATCCTTGTTGGTCCCATGGCCCCTCCCCGCGCCGCCCCTAGAGGCCTCTTCTGCGCGGTCTTTCGCTTCAGACCCCAAGAGGAGCACGCCTCGGTGCGCCGGGTCCGCCTCTTCCCCTGGCTCTAGCGGGGGCGGGGGTGGGCAGGCAGGGACCTGGATCTGATTAGTTGGGAGGGGGAAGCCATGGTCCCGACCGCTCTCTCCTGCCTCTCTGTCCTCCCAGGCTCCTCGAGGAGGAGGAGGGACAGTACAGGAGAAGGGCGAGGGTCCCACCATTGAGCACCCCGGCCAGGGATTAGAGCCGCTGTCTCTGACCTTTGACCTCGCTGCCCCCAGCCCCGCATCCCCAGCCCGCTCCATGGGACCCACTTCCAGCTCCGGCTTCTATGTGAGCCGCGCAGTGGCCTTGCTGCTGGCCGGGCTGGCAGCCACTCTCCTGCTGGCGCTAGCCGTGCTCGCCGCCCTGTACGGCTACTGCGCGGGCGTCCCGCCGTCGGAGCTGCGTGGCCTCCGGGTCCCGGACGCCGCATCCTCCACTCCCGGCATTCAGGAGCCGCCGGCGACCCCGAAACCCGGCTCCGCACGCGAGCCGTCGGTGACGACCACCTCGGGCGACTGGCGACCCCCGGGGCCCTGGGACCAACTGCGCCTGCCGTCCTGGCTTGTGCCCCTGCACTACGAGCTGGAGCTATGGCCCCGGCTGAGGCCCGACGAGCTCCCCGAGTCGTCTTTGCACTTCACTGGCCGTGTGAACATCACGGTGCGCTGCACCGTGGCCACCGCGCGATTGCTGCTGCACAGCCTTTTCCTGGACTGCGAGCGCGCCGAGGTGCGGGGTCCCCTGTCTCCAGGCAGCAGGGACACCACCGTGGGCCGCGTGCCCGTGGACGACGTGTGGTTCGCGCTGGATATGCAATACCTGGTGCTGGAACTTGGTGAGGCTCTGCAGCCTGGCAGCCGCTATGAGCTTCAGCTCAGCTTTTCGGGCCTGGTGTATCAGGACACTAGGGAGGGGCTCTTCCTCAACGTCTACACCGACCAGGGCGAGCGCAGGTAAGGGCTAGCCAGCCCTGGGTCTCCTCTGCCCCTGCCCCTGCGTCCGGGCGCAGGCTGCGTGTCCAGCTGCCAACCGTGCCCAGGTGTGCGTCTCCCGACCTTCCCAAAGATCCCCTAGCCCATCCCTGTCGTTTTCTTCCAGAGCTGGAGGGGCAAGCGCCTCCTTACCCTTTCGTCCTGAGACCCTGCTCAGTCCTTCCTCTGGCCCGTTTTCGGTCCTATCCCTGCCCATCCAGTTTGTTTTTATCGTTGCCCCTCTTGAGGTTGCTTCTACCCCAGAAATTTATTGTTTTCTTCAGAAAGCCCCCTTCTTCTCTAGCCAAGAATTTCTTCACCCCTTTGAACAAACCCCTGGCTACTCAAAGGTGGGTCCTTGGACTAGCAGCAGCTGTAATACCTGGGAGCTTGTTAGAAACGTAGACTCTCAGACTCCACTCCCGACCAAGGGGATCAGAATCCGCGTTTTAACGAGATCTTAAGGTGATTCCAGGCGTTAAGGTTGGAGAAGCGCCAGGCTAACGCACCCCTCGGGTTTCTGCTGTCTTCCTCTTCGTGCGTGTCCCTGCGCTCAGCTCCCTCTCTTTCCAGGCACTCGCTAGCTGCAGCTCTTACAACAAATATACCCACGTCGGGGCCGTTCCTTCCCATATCTTTTGATTTTTGCTAAGGTTCTCCAAAACTTTGGAATCGCCTTTAATTCATGTCCTCCTTCCCACCTCCCTCCACCCTCGGCCCCGCCCGGGTCCCGCACCTGGTTTGGCTGGGGAGCAGCGAGTCCCCTACCCGCTCTGGGCTCTTTGTCAAGCTCTGCAGAGCCTCAGAGCCCAGCACTTTTGAGATTGCTCTGATGAGAAAACATAATAATAAAAGTGATGATAAGAGACCTCCCTTTTGAGTTTGAAAGCCCGTGTAATGTACATATGCTCTTTTTACACTCATTTGAGATAATGTCTCCCACACGGAATATTTTCTATCCGTACACAAGAATTCCCGCTTTCCACCCTTTGCGACCACACTGCTGTCCTCTGGCGAACGCAGGGGAAATGTCTTCACTGGAAGATAACAAAAAGTTATGTTTTTCAAACCAGCGATCTCTTTCTTCATTCACACACTGATGGAGCTTTTGCGGTTTACACAACTGCATGTACTTTGCCCTTTATTATTAGAGAAAATGTTCTCAGATGTTCTCTTCGGGAAAGAAACCCACTAAATTACCCTCTAAACCATCTTCTGCACTATTTTGAAATTTTTAAGAGTTTTAAAATAAGTTTAATGAGCTACCTTAGTGGACATGTAATCTGTAACTTTTGTTTTTAAGGGCTGTATGCTTGGTTTGCTCTTTCAAAATTGCTTGAAAAATAGTTTTGAAATTTTCTCATTCAAGTGACGTTATCCAACTTAGGTGCCCCAGGAACCTTTTGAAATTGCTGTGTGTAGTCCAGGGTGCAAGATCTTTCAAAGGAAACTCTTCGCATACCTATTTGACAGTGTGTTTTTGCTGTCAGTAAATCGTCATTTGTTCACTCATCTTTTCCTTCTTCCTGTCTTAGTGGGGCTTTGGCTGGCCCAGACAAACTAGCAAACACAGGAAAGGAAAATACCTTTCCATTTTTTGTGTTGTGCCACCAGCTCTAACATTAATTGCAAACCATATTTTCAGAAGAAATCTTAAAGTCTTTGGTAGAGGACTTTATAAAGTCCAAGGTAGGGCTCCAGAATTGTGATGTTTTGGGAGAGTTGTTACCAGGAAGTTGTCCTTCCGAGTCTCAGCTTCTGAAACCACAAGGAAAAGACGCCTGTGGTTAAACTTCAAGCCGAGGTCATAAAGAACCTGGACAGAATGGTGGCTTGTGATATGGCTGATTTAGGGAAACCAGCAGGCCTGAATTGGAACTGGAGCTGTGTGTATTGAGCAAATAGCTTAACCTCTCTGAGTCTGTTGCTTCATTCATGGAATGGACATAATAACTGTCAACTTTGAGAGTATCGTGAAAATGAAATGAGAGAGGGGGTGCGCAGTGACCGGCACACAGCCTGGGCAGTGGTAGTAGCTGTCATGAGGTCAGATTATCATTGTTAGGAGCAGCCTCCCTGTAAACGTGGAACTTGCCAAGTTTCTGGTAGAGATGAGTCTAAGAAGAAGATTCCCAGGTGTGGGAAGAAGCCAGGCGGTAGGAGAGTGGGGAGTTCTGTTTAATAGGTATATATTTTAGTTTTGCCAGAATAAAAGAGTTCTGGAGATTGGTTGACAACAATGTGAGTACCTAACACTACTGAACTACACACTTAAAAATGGATAAAGTGGCCAATTTTGTGTTATGTGTATTTCACTACAATTAAAAATTTTAAAAGAGCAAAAATAATTCTAGACCAGTGAATGTAGAATGGAGTTCAGAAACTTACATATTTTAACAATTGTCTCAGGTAATTCTGGTGCCCACAATCAGTACTTCACACTTTTTTCTAATTTTTTATTTTGAAATAATTGCAGATTCCTCAAAAGTTGCAAAAATAGTATAGAAAGGTCCTAGGTACCTTCATCCAGTTTCCCCAAATGGTTATATCTTACATAAATACAGTATAATATCAAAACAGGAATTTGACATTATTATTATGTGTGTATATGGGGTTTTTAATGTTTTATCATATGGGTAGATTTGTGTAACCACTACCAAAATCAAGGTATACAACTGTTCCATCACCTCAAAGATCACCCTCATACTTCTGCTTTATACCCCCTGGCACCGCTCCCCACCATCCCCTAATCCTTGGCAACCACTAATCTGTTCTCAGTCTCCATAATTTTGTTGTTTTTGAGAATTTTATATAAGTGGAGTTATATAATTATATAGTATGTGACCCTTAGATATCAGCTTTTCTTACTCAGCATAGTGCTCTTGGGATCCATCCAAGTTGTGTGTATCAGTAATATGATTCTTTTTACTGCTGAGTGGTAGTCCATGGTGTGGACGTACTACAGTTTGTTTAGTCATTCACTCCTTGAAGAATGTTTTGGTTGTTTCCAGTTTGGGGCTGTTATGAATAAAGCTTCCATGAGTAATTGTGTACAGGTTTTTGTGAGAACATGGTTTTTATTTCTGTGGGATAAATGCCCCCAGGTGAAATTGCTGGGTTATGTGGTAATTGTATATTTAGTTTTTAAGAAACTGCCAAACTATTTCCCAAAGTGACTGTACTATATTATACTCCCACCAGCAATGTAGGAGTGATAGAGTTTGTTTGCATCCTGGCCACAAGTTGGTATTGTCCCTGTTTTTTATTTTAGCTGTTTTGATAGGTGTATAGTAATATCTCATTGTGGTTTTAAATTGCATTTCTCTAATGGGTAATGATGTTAAATGTCTTTTCATGTGCATATTCTCCACTTGTATTAAATATGTCATCTTTCATGAAATGTCTCTTCTTGTCTTTTGCCCATTTTCTAATTGAATTCTATTTTCTTAACTGTTAAATTCTGGGAATTCTTTATGTATTCTAGATCTGAGCCCTTTGTGAGATGCATATGGTTCACAAGTATGTTCTGCCAGTCCGTAGCTTGTCTTTTCATCCTCTTAATAAGGTCATTCACAGAATAAAAGTGTTTAATTTGATGAAGTCCAGTTTATCCATTTTTTAAATGGATCATGCTTTTGGTGTCATGTCTCAAAACTCTTCACCAAGATTCTGCAGATTTTCTGTGTTATCTTCTAAAAGTTTTGTATTTTTATGTTTTACATTTAAATCTATGTAAATGATCTACTTTAAGTTAATTTTTATATAAGATGTGATGTTTAGGTCAAGGTTTTTTTTTTCTTTTGTTTATAAATATCCAATTGTTCCAGCACCATTTGTTGAAAAGACTATCCTCTCTCCATTGAATTGATTATACACCTTTTTCAAAAATCAGTTGTCCATACTTCTGTGGGGCTATTACTGGGTTCTCTATTCTGTTCCATCAATCTATGTGTCTGTTCTTCCACCAGTACTACATAGTCTTGATTACTGTAGCTGTATAATGTCTTGCAATTGTTTTCTTTTTAAGAACTGTTTTAACTATTTTAGTTCCTCTGCCTTTCCATATATATTTTACAATATTTTGTCTATATGTACCAAAAATCTTGTTGGGATTTTGAGAGCAATTATGTTAAACCATCATATAAATTTAGGGAGAATTGACATCTTTACTATGCTGAGTCTTCCAATCTATGAACATGGAATGCCCATATATATATATTTTTTATTTCAGGATATTATGAGGGTACGAACATTTTGGTTACATTTTGTATCTTTGCCTCACCCAAGCGAGGGTTAGAGGCATGTGCTTCCCCTCTACAATGCTCACTGAGTCCATTAGTTGTGGGTTTACTGCCCCCCAAACCCCTAATCCCTGGAGAATTACTACCGTGTGAGCACCATAGTGTTGATCAGTTAGTGCCAATTTGATGACGAGTACAAGTGGAGCCCGCTCTTCCGATCTTGTGATACCTCACTTCGGATAATGGGCTCAAGTTCAATCCAGGACAATATAAGAGGTGCTAGATAACTGTCATTTCTTATAACTGAGTAATATTCCATTGTATACATATACCAAATTTTAATAATCTGCTCATGAATTTAGAGGCACTTGGGTTGTTTCCACATCATTGCAATAGTGAATTGTGCTGCCACAAACATTCAGGTGGGAATGTCCGTATATTTAGTTCTTTATTTCATCAGGATTTTATCATTTTTAGCATATGAGTCCTATACACTGTTTAATAGATTTATACCTAAGTATTTAACTTTATTTGAGCAATTGTAAGTGGTATTATATTTTTAATTTTGATTTTCATATGTCTGTTGCTACTATATAGGAATACTAAGTTTTGTATGCTGATCTTGTATCCTGTGCCCTTGGTGAACTCACTAGATCTAGAGGTTTTTGTTTTTGTTTCTGTTTTTGTAGACTCTTTGAAATTGTCTACACAGATCATCATGTCATCTACAAATAGAGACAGTTTTATTTCTTCCATTTACTTTCTCTTCCTGTACAGGCTAAAACTTCCAAAACTATGTTAAACGAGAGCAGTGAGAATGAACATTCTTGCTTTTTTTCCTTGATCTTGGAAAGTTTTTAGCCTTTTATCATTAAGTATGATATTAGCTGTAGGTTTTGTATATGTTCTTCATCAAGTTGAGGAATTTGTGCCCTATTCATATTTTCATGAGAGTTTTTCTGCATGAAATGGGTGTTGAATTTTGTCAAATACTTTTCTGCATCAATTGATAGGATCACGTGATTTTTCTTCTTTAGCCTGCTAATATGGTGTATTATATTGATTTAGTTTAGTATATTGAGCCAGTCTTAGTGTCCCCACCCTTTTTGATAAGAGCAATTGCTGTCTGGTAAGGGAGAGTGGACAGCCATTTCAATGTAGGGAGGAAGGCAGAGAAGAGAGAGAAAAGTACAGTGGAAAGAGCAAGTGTCTTTACTTTCTACCCTCCTCCTTCTGACAGAGTATGGCCACCAAACAAATTTTCCTATAAAAGTAATCTATTAGGAAGTGTCTCCAGGAACAATCAGCTGGAGAATGGGGAATTGCGACTGGCAAAGAAAGGAGGCCAAGCTGGGATATGACAAAGTCCCATGAAAGAAAGTTCTGGAGAGTGTGAGCTGTACCTAAGAATTGTCCCTATTAGGAGGAAGGGAGCAGGAACATTTGTGCCCTCCACACTGAGGGTGGACTGGCCCTGAGGCCCAGTTAATTCCCAGGTACTCTGCTCTTTAGAGATGCAGGCAAAGCAATTCCACAGGGAGCCTTGTTCTTCCCTTTATGATCAGCTACCTCCTACCTCTGCAGCCAGTGTGGCTTCTAATTCATAGAATAGAAGTGGGTTAGGCCAGTGGGCCCTAGATGGTGAGGGTGGTACCAGTGATCCAGTTGAGGCCTAAGGGGATCTAGAGTTTCCCACATGGGCTGAGGATATTGACTGGAGAGCTACAGAGGGGCTACCATGCCAAAGGTCAAAGTAACTATGTTGTGGTGAATGCTGTAGAAGTGGTTACCCAAGATGTGGCTCCAAAGGGAGTTGAGGCCAGGGTCAGAGGAATGGCCATGTGAGCAGGGGCCAGTGAGAGCCACATCATCAATGGGAACCATTGAGCCTTGACTATTGTGAAGAAATGCTTCACAAGTCATAGCAGTCCAGAAAATGCAGTCACACCAGTCTGGTGAATTCAGGAAGTCCTCTCCTTTCAAGGGGTCTCCTCTCTCTCTCCCCTTTCCCAATATGGCATCCAGATGTGGAAGGCAGCCTCTTAGTTCTTGTGTCCTAAGAAAATAAAATAGCCCTGAAAGGGAATTTGGACTTTGAATTGACTATGCCCCTGAACAAGACTGTTTTAAACGCATAACAGTGAATCACCTTTAATTGCCAAACTTGCATTTTATTGTACCATCGGTGATAACATGGGTTTCAGAGTATGAAGAAATTAGTTATAAGACAGTTTGTCTTATATACCTGAGTTCTAGTAAGTAAATTTTGACAATATCCTACAATCCATATAAAATAAATGTCTTATCCAGTACAAATGACTGGACTTACAACATTCTGATTCATTCAAGTCTTCTAAACAATTGTTACCAAGAACTCCATAAAACATTGCATTATGAAACTATACTTTGTGCCAGTTACTCCTGACCTTTGGAACACATCACAGAGGGCACTCATCAGCTTGTTGAGGGTTGCTTATTCATCTGATAACAGATGTACTGGGAAAGTTAAAAAAAAGTCTGTGTTTTTTCCTTTCTTGGTAAATACTATTATTCAAATGGTCCTGGATTACAGAATGACAGTAAGTCATCTTTGACCATTTTAAGAATTAAGGAAGCCCTTACTGAACTATCTCCCTCAGATAAAATTAGTTATACTAGTTCTGAGAATGTTTGAGGACCGTGTTTCATTTGTAGTCATTGGAAATGAGCTTCGCCTTCCCAGAGACCCTTGTTTATAGTACTAATACCAGTGAATTAACAGGAGCCATGGGAATTCCTTCAATAAGGTGATATAGTACCATTACTGGTTATGGATTTTTTTGCGTCCACATCTTCATTCACTGTGTGCAAGACTTATATAAGGTATGGATGGATGTAAGAAGCATAGTATTTACTTCCATGAAAAACAATTTTAAAACAATACAAAGTACTAGAGTCGCTTCCTTTTCTTGTTGGCATAACTGGATTGAGAAGGTTTGTTTAACACAGAGGAAATGCCTTCCTTTTGCTTGAGAAATCTGAGGTTAAGATCTTTGTTAGAAGTACCAATCCTGCGTGAACTACACACAGTAATTTCTGAGAGAAGTGGTCTTCTCCCTTTTTTTCTGTTTCAGCTTTCTGATGATTAGTCTTTACATGGCATATCTTTTTATATCCTTTCACTTTTAACCTATATGTGTCTTGATATTAAAAGTGGATTTTTTATTGAAAGCATGATGTTGGGTCTTACTTTTTATACAGTCTAACAATCTCTTTTAATCAAGAGTATTTAGACTATTTACATTTGATATAATTATGGATTTGATTGGGCTTACATCTACCATCTTGCTATTTGTTTTGTGTTGTCCCATCTGTTCTTTGTTCTATTTTTCTCTTTTTTGCCTTTTTGGGATTGAGTATTTTATTAGTATTCCATTTAACCTTAACTCTTGGCTAATTAGCTATATATATAGGAGATGGGTGAGAGGGCTGCTCTAGGATTTACAATATACATTCCTAACTTATCACAGACTGTAGCCAAATGATATTATTCCACTTCACAAAAATGTATGAATTTTAGAACTATGTTCTTCCATTTTCTCCCATCTTTTGTGCTATAGTTACTGTACATTTTACTTATACACGGGATATAAATCCCACAATGTATTATTATTGCTTTTGCTTTAAACTATCAATTACTATTAAGTAAATTTTTAACAAAAGAAAAACCCTTTTTATTTATTTTTATGTATACCATCTCCAGTGCTCTTTATTCCTTTGTGTACATCTGAGTTTCCATATTATATTATTGTGCTTCTACCTGAAGAAATTTTAAGATATTTTTTTAAGACCAGGTCTACCTGTGGTAAATTCTCTCAACTTTTGTTAGTCTGAAAAAGTTTTATTAATATTTTTCCTTCATTTTTGAAAGATATTTTGCTGGGTATAGTATTCTAGATTGGCAGATTTGGTTTTTGTTGTTGTTTTTAATTTCAGCAATTCAAATATGTTATTTCATTGTGATTTGGATCACATAGTTTCTGCAGTCTATGGCTTTTAATTTTTGTTTCTCTATATGTACTTTGCTTTTTTTTCTCTAACTGCTTGTAAGTTTCTCTTTATTACTTGTTTTTAGCAATTTGATTATGATTTGCTTCAGGATGGTTAATGCTGGCTTAACCTGTTTGAGGTTCATTGAGCTTCTTGTATCTGTGGGTTTATAGTTTTTGTCAAATTTGGAAAAATTTTCAGCCATTATCTAAATTTCTTTTTTCTGTCCTCTACTTTTTTTCTCCTCTTATTCTGGGCTTCAATTACCTATTATGCTACCTAACGTTTACCTAATAGGTCACTAAGTTTCTTTCATTGTTTTTTAGTATTTTTTTCTTTGTGTGCTTGATTTTGCATGATTTCTGTTGTTTTGTCTTCAACTTAATTGACTTTTTTTCTTCTGCAGTGCTCAATTTGCTTTTAGTCCCATCCAGTGAAATTGTCATTTAAGATAGGTTATATTTTTTATCTTTAACATTTCTGCATTCTTATATCTGTCATACAATTCCTCATTATGTTCATGTTTTCCATTATATAATTGAATATATTGGGCATATTTATAATAACTGTTTTAATATTCTTGTCTGCTAAGTTTAGCATCTCCATTATTTTTGGTTTTGTTTCTATTGACTTCCTTTTATTTAGGTTATCGTGCACATTTTCTGGCATCTTTGTATTTTCAGTAATTTTTAAACATATTTATTTGAGTATATTTAAAGTGTATAACTTGATAAGTTTTGGCATATGTATACATACGTGGTGGTGAAAACATCACTACGATCAAGATGATAAACATATTCATCACCTCCAAAGGTTTCTTGTGGTCTTTATCATCTCTCCTCTCTACACTACCCTAACACCTGCATCCCCAGGCAACTGTGGATCTGCTTTCCATAGCTACAGATTAATTTGCATTTGCTAGTGTTTTATATAAATGGAATCGTACAGTATGTACTCTTTCATGTCTGACTTCTTTTTTTTTTTCTTTTTTTTTTAATTTCAGCATATTATGGGGGTACAAATGTTTAGGTTACGTATGTTGCCCTTACTGCCCCCCCGAGTTTCAAGCATGTCCATCTCTCGGATGGTGCGCATTGCACTCTTTGTGTATGCATATACCCGTCCCCTTCTCCCCCTCCCCCCTCACCCTGCCTGACATCGAATAGATGTTATTCTTACATGTACACTTACGTGTTGATCAGTTAATACCAATTTGATGGTGAGTACATGTGGTGCTTGTTTTTCCATTCTTGGGATACTTCATTTAGTAGAATGCATTCCAGCTCTATCCAGGAGTATACAAGAGGTGCTATATCACCATTATTTCTTAAAGCTGAATAGTACTCCATGGTATACGTATACCACATTTTATTAATCCACTCATGTATTGATGGACACTTGGATTGTTTCCACATCTTTGCAATTGTGAATTGTGCTGCTATAAACATTCGGGTGCAGGTGTCTTTCTTATAGAGTATCATTTGATCTTTTGAGTAGATGCCCAGTAATGGGATTGCTGGATCGGATGGTACTTCTAATTGTATCTCTTTAAGGTATCTCCATATTGCTTTCCACAGAGGTTGCACTAGTTTGCAGTCCCACCAGCAGTGTATGAGTGTTCCTGTCTCTCCGCATCCACACCAACATTTATTGTTTTGGGACTTTTCGATAAAGGCCATTCTCACTGGAGATAAGTGATATCTCATTGTGGTTTTGATTTGCATTTCCCTGATGATTAGAGATGTTGAGCATTTTTTCATATGTTTTGGGGCCATTATTCTGTCTTCTTTTGAAAAGTTTCTGTTCATATCCTTTGCCCACTTTTTGATAGGGTTGTTTAATTTTTTCGTGTTGATTTTCCTGAGTTCTAAGTAGATTCTAGTTATCAGCCCTTTATCGGATTTGTAGCATGCAAAAATTTTCTCCCATTCTGTAGGTTGTCTGTTTGCTCTTGTGACAGTTTCTTTGGCTGTGCAGAAGCTTTTTAATTTGATCAGGTCCCATTTATTTATTTTTGTTGTTGCTGTGATTGGCCTTTGGGGTGTTCTTCATAAATACTTTGCCTAGGCCAATGTCATGTCTGACTTCTTTCACTCAGTAGAATTGCTTTGATATTCATTTTTGTGTGCATATTAATTCCTTTTTATTACTGATAGTATTAAATTTATACCACAATTTGTTAAACCAAAAAAATTGCCAAGATATTTGGGTTGTTTCCACTTTTGAGTGATTACAAATAAAGCTTCCAGGAATATTTATGTACAAGTATTTGTAGGAATTCATTTTTCTTCAGTAAATACCTAGGAGTGGACTGGTTGGATCATATGATAGGTGAATGTTAAACTTTTTAAGAAACTGCAAAACTGTTTTCTAAGGAGTTTGACCATTTAAAATTTTCATCAACAGTATAGCGATACTAGTTGTTCCACATCCTCGTCAACACTTGGTATTGCCTATTGCCAGGCTTTTTCATTTTAGCCATTCTAATAGGTGGCTTACATTACAGTTTTAATTTGTATTTTCTTAATGACTACTAATGTTGTGCATGATTTCCTGTACTTATTTGAAATCCATGTGTCTTCTTAGCAAAATGTCTGTTAAAATATTTCGTCCACTTTTTCCTTGGGTTATCTGTTTTCTTATTGTTGAGTTTAGAGAGGGTCCTTTTGCAAATATATGATTTGCAAATATTTTCCCAGTTGTGGCTTGTCTTTGTATTTTCTTAACAGTGTCTTTCAAAGAGGAGAAATTTTACATTTTGATGAAGTCCAATTTATCAATTTATCCTTTTATGTATCAGGCTTTGGGTGTTGTACCTAAGAAAACATTGTCTATCCCACACTCATACAAATTTTCTTCTATGCCTTCTTCTAGAATTTTTTGAGTTTTAGGTTTTATAGTTAAATTTATTAATATGATCCATTTTGAGATAATTTTTGTATATGGTGTGAGGTATGGGTTGAAGTTCTTTTTTTTTTTTTTTTTGCATATGGAAATTGAACAATCCCACGACCATTTTTTGGAAAGTATATTCTTTTCCACTGAATTGTCTTTGCATCTTTATAAAAAAATCAGCTTTCATATATATGTGGGAACATTTTTGGATTATCTATACTGTTCCACTGATCTATTTGTATATCTTTATGCTAATTCCATACTGTCTTGATTATTGTATCTTTATATTAAGTCTTCAAATCAGGTAATGTTTATTCATTAACTCTGTTCTTTTTCAAAGTTATTTAAATTATTCTAGGTCCTTTCTATTTCCATATGAATTTTAGAATTAACTTGTTAATTTCTACAAAAAAAAATAATAGTAAAAAGACTACTGCAATTTTGGCTGAGATTATGTTGTCTCCAGAAAAACTGGGGGAGAATTCAGATTCTAAAAATACTGAATCTTCCAACTCATGAACATGGTATATCTCTGTACTTATTTAGCTCTTCTTTAATTACTCTCTGCAAGGTTTTATAGTTTTCACTGTGCACAGGTTTTGTCAAGTTTATTCTTAAGAATTTCATATTGTTTGAATCTATTGTTAATGGTACTTTTAAAAATTCTAATTCTAATTGTTTCCTGCTAGTCAATTTTTGTATTAATATATTGATCTTGTATGCTATAACTTTACTCAATTTACTAACTTGAACTCACTTGTTAGTTTTAGCAGCATTTTTGTTGAAAAAATTTAATTTTCCATTAAATTTTCAACATGGGTAATCACACTGTCATGAATAAAGATAGTTTTATTTCTTTTTCTTTTTTTGTTTAGATATCTTTTATTTTTTCTTGGCTTATTCCAATGTTTAGAGCCTCTAGAACAATGTTGACTAGAAGAAATACATGCAGAAATTATAGTCTCAGCCCTTATTTCAGGGTGAAAACATTCAGTCTTGCACCATTAATTATGATTTCCGCCGTAGGTTTTCCTTTTTTTTTTTCTTTTTTTGGCAGATTCCTTTTATGAGGTTGAGGAAGTTCCCTTCTTTTTCTAATTTTCTGACACCTTTCATCAGGAATGGATGTCAGGTTTTTTTTCTTTATTTCAGCATATTATGGGGGTACACATGTTTAGGTTACATATGTTGCCCTTGCCACCCCCTCCCCCCTCCAAGTCCGAGTTTCAAGTGTGTCCATCCCTTGGATGGTGCGCATCACACTCTTTGTGTATGCATATACCCATTCCCTCCTTCCCCTCCCCCCTCCACCATGCCCGACATCCAATAGATGTTATTCTTATATGTGCACTTATATGTTGATCGGTTAATACCAATTCGATGGTGAGTACATGTGGTGCTTGTTTTTCCATTCTTGGGATACTTCACTTAGTAGAATGCGTTCCAGCTCTATCCAGGAGTATACAAGAGGTGCTATATCACCATTGTTTCTTAAAGCTGAATAGTACTCCATGGTATACATATACCACATTTTATTAATCCACTCATGTATTGATGGACACTTGGATTGTTTCCACATCTTTGCAATTGTGAATTGTGCTGCTATAAACATTCGGGTGCAGGTGTCTTTTTTATAGAGTGTCATTTGTTCTTTTATAGAGTGTCATTTGTTCTTTTGGGTAGATGCCCAGTAATGGGATTGCTGGATCGAATGGTACTTCTAATTGTATCTCGTTAAGGTATCTCCATATTGCTTTCCACAGAGGTTGCACTAGTTTGCAGTCCCACCAGCAATGTATGAGTGTTCCTATCTCTCCACATCCACACCAACATTTATTGTTTTGGGACTTTTTGATGAAGGCCATTCTCACTGGAGATAAGTGATATCTCATTGTGGTTTTGATTTGCATTTCCCTGATGATTAGAGATGTTGAGCATTTTTTCATATGTTTTGGGGCCATTATTCTGTCTTCTTTTGAAAAGTTTCTGTTCATGTCCTTTGCCCACTTTTTGATAGGGTTGTTTGATTTTTTCGTGTTGATTTTCTGAGTTCTAAGTAGGTTGTAGTTATCAGCCCTTATATCAGATGTGTAGCATGCAAAAATTTTCTCCCATTGTGTAGGTTGTCTGTTTGCTCTTGTGACAGTTTCTTTGGCTGTGCAAAAGCTTTTTAATTTGATCAGGTCCCATTTATTTATTTTTGTTGTTGCTGTGATTGCCTTTGGGGTGTTCTTCATAAATTCTTTGCCTAGGCCAATGTCTAGAAGAGTATTTCCCACATGTTCCTCTAGAATTCTAATAGTTTCACTCCTTAGGTTTAAATCTGTTACCCAGCATGAATTGATTTTTGTGAGAGGTGAAAGGTGTGGATCCTGATTCAGTCTTCTACATGTGGCTATCCAGTTTTCCCAGCACCATTTATTGAATGAGGATTCTTTTCCCTAGTGTATGTTTTTGTCTGCTTTGTCAAAGATTAGATGGCTATATGAGGATGGTTTTATATTTGGGTTCTCAGTTCTGTTCCAGTGGTCAATGGCTCTATTTTTGTGCCAGTACCAAGCTGTTTTGATTACTACAGCCTTATAATAAAGTTTGAAGTCTGGTACGTTGATACCTCCCATTTTGTTTTTATTGCCTAGAATTGTTTTTGCTATGCGGCGTCTTCTCTGGTTCCATACAAAGCATAAAATTAATTTTCCTACATCTGTGAAGAATGATGTTGGTATTTTAATAGGGATTGCATTGAATCTGTAGATCACTTTGGGTAGTATAGACATTTTAACAATGTTGATTCTGCCAACCCTTGAGCATGGTATGGTTTTCCACCTGTTTACATCCTCTGCTATTTCCTTCCTCAATATTTCATAGTTCTCCCTGCAGAGGTCTTTTACCTCCTTAGTTAAATATATTCCTAGGTACTTTATTTTCTTTGTTGCTATTGTGAAGGGAATTGAGTCTTTGATTTGGTTCTCGGTATGACTGCTATTGGCGTATATGAAAGCCTCTGATTTGTGTGTATTGATTTTATATCCTGAGACTTTACTGAATTCATTTATCAATTCCAGGAGCCTCTTGGTCGAATCCATGGGGTTTTCTAAATATAATATCATGTCATCAGCAAATAGTGAGAGTTTGATTTCTTTTGTTCCCATTCACGTGCCTTTAATTCCACTCTCTTGCCTGATGGCTGTGGCCAGGAGTTCCAGCACTATGTTGAACAGAAGTGGAGACAGTAAGCAACCTTGTCTGGTTCCAGTTCTAAGTGGGAACGCTTTCAGTTTTTCCCCATTCAGTATGATGTTGGTTGTGGGTCTGTCAAAAATGGCTTGTATCATTGTTAGGTAAGCCCTGTCTATGCCTATTTTGTTAGGTGTTCTTATCATAAAAGGGTGTTGAATTTTGTCAAATGCTTTTTCTGTGTCTATTGAGAGAATTCTATGGTTTTTGTTTTTGCTTCTGTTTATGTGGTGAATTATGTTTATAGATTCGCATACATTGAACCATCCCTGCATCTCTGGGATGAAGCCCACTTGGTCATGATGAATTATTTTCTTAATAAGCACCTGGGTTCAGTTAGCTAGAATTTTGTTGAGAATTTTTGCATCTATATTCATAAGGGAAATTGGTCTGTAGTTTTTCTTTTTTCTTGGGTCCTTTCCTGGTTTTGGTATCAGGGTTATGTTGGCTTCATAAAATGTGTTGGGGAGGAATCCATCCTTCTCGATGCTGTGGAATAATTTCTGCAGGATAGACACCAGTTCTTCTTTGTAGGTGTGCTAAAATTCAGGTGTGACACCATCCAGTCCGGGGCTTTTCTTTTTTGGAATGTTTTTTATTGCTGTTTCAATTTCAGTCGTTGATATTGGTCTGTTCAGGAATTCTGTTTCTTCCTGGTTGAGCCTAGGGAGGCTGTGTGTTTCTAAAAATTTGTCCATTTCCTCCACATTTTCCAGTTTGTGTGCATAAAGGTTTTTGTAATATTCATAAATTTTATCTTGAATCTCCATGGCATCAGTTGTAACTTCTCCTTTTTTCTTCCTGATGCAGCTTATCAGGGATTTTTCTTTTCTGTTTTTTGTTAGTTTAGCCAATGGCGTGTCAATTTTGTTTATTTTTTCAAAGAACCAACTTTTTGTTTTATTAATCTTCTGTATAGTTTCCCTGTTGTCAATTTCATTTAGTTCTGATTTGATCTTATTAGTTTCCCTTCTTCTGCTAGGTTTGGGGTTGGTCTGTTCTTCTTTTTCCAGTTCTTTGAGTGGATTTATTAGGTTGTTTATTTGTGATCTTTTTGACTTTTGGATATAGGCATTTATGGAAATAAAATTTCCTTTCAGGACCGCTTTGGCTGTGTCCCACAGATTTTGATAACTGTGTCACCTTTGTCATTTAGTTCAAAGAATCTTTTGATTTCCATCTTTACTTCCTCGTTTATGAAGGAATTGTTCAGCAGAAAGTTGTTTAATTTCCATGACTTTGTGAAGAGATGAGAGTTTCTGTTGGGGTTGATTTCTATTTTTATTCCACTGTGATCTGAGAAGATGCATGGTATGATTTCTATTTTTTAAAATTTTTTGAGACATGCTTTGTGTCCTAGAATATGGTCAATCTTAGAGAATGTCCCATGAGCTGATGAGAAGAACGTGTATTCAGTGGTTTTTGGGTAGAATGTCTTGTAAATGTCAGTCAGGCCCATTTGTTCTAGAGTTCTGTTTAAGTCCATTATTTCTTTGTTAATTTTCTGTTTGGAGGATCTGTCCTGTGCTGTCAGTGGGGTGTTGAAGTCTCCGACTATTATGGTGTTGCTGTCTATCAATTTGTTTAGATCAAGTAGAGTTTGCTTTATGAATCTGGGTGTACCTAAGTTGGGTGCATACATATTTAGAATTGTTATGTCTTCTTGTTGAACTGTACCCTTCACCATTA
>RJWJ010007732.1:0-56356 GCA_004363605.1 Indri indri | reverse complement strand
GGGGTTCAGAGGAGCCAGAGGCCGAGGGGAAATGAGGCCAGCAGGTCAGAGACATGTGATCTGCTGGGAGACAACTGGACATTGTGTGGTCCTGGAGGGGACACCCAGGACGGGCTTCTCTGGTTTATTTTCACGAGCGGGCTGGGGCCCTGCCGCACTCTGGTCATCCATTTCCGAAGGGCTCGCAGAGCTGGGGCTGGTGGAGTTCCCTCCGGGCCCCCCGGCTCTCTCCTCACGTGTTGGCTTCTCTGGGGAACAGGAGCATTTTACGCACAGTCTGACCCTGGCCATCTCTGCTGCTCCCAGCCCAGTTGCAGGCTCTTCCTGCCTTGTTAAAACCCTCGGGTGCTG
Source organism: Indri indri (assembly GCA_004363605.1). NCBI lineage: Eukaryota > Metazoa > Chordata > Mammalia > Primates > Indriidae > Indri > Indri indri. The sequence goes on along the minus strand of RJWJ010007732.1, from coordinate 56,005 downwards.
TTGCCAATGTGCACTGCTCAGCCAGCGCCGGCCGTGCCCGCCTCCCTGCTCCTGCAGGCTGTGCAGGGGCCGAGGCGGAGCAGCTTCGGGAGGCGTCCCCTCCCACGCATTTTAACTTCAGGACCCAGGCGAGCAGCGTGGGGTGACGAATGGCAGTGGCCTTCCCAACGTTCTGTTCTGAGGTCAGGAAGTGGTTGCAGCCAGAAGCGCAGGGATGAAGTATGGCATTAAAATAACAAAGATTAAAAATACGAACCCTCCCAAGTCAGCAGAGCAGAGCTAACGAACGCACGTAAAGCAGCTCCGAGTGGGATGGTCCTGTGTCTGGGAGGCAGGAGCAGAGCGTGCGGCGACTGTAAATCTCCGCCGCGCCCGCCGCAGAGCCAGGGCCGGGAGGGACCGGAGGGCAGAGGAGGAGGGCGCGGAGTGCGTGTGCGCTGCGTGGGTGGCGGCAGACAGAGGACAGAGCCCGGGGTGGGAAGCTGGGGGAGGACACGGTGGGTGCGGACTGGGCTGATGGGGAGCGCCAGTGTTCATCTCTAAGTAACCTGAAATGGCAGCTCTGCGTCTCTGGTTTCAGCCTGTGCGCTATCGTTTAAAACTGCATTTTGCCATAAATCACGATTTCACAGCATGGCATGTTTTCTTCCTCCATGTTTGCAACCCCTAGCAAATCTCTCCCTCCCCACCCCGCCTCTCCCTCTTGTCCGCCTCCCTGTTCCTTCCACACTCCCGGTCCACGGATCTCATCCAGCAGGCGCCCTTCTCTTCTGCTCCTGCTATAAATTGTGCCTTTCCAGATCCCAACTCTCCTCGCTTCTTCAGGGGTAGAAATCTATCTTCCATCCCGCAGGCATGTATTAAGCACCTGGTATGTGTTATTCTGCATGTTAGGTGTTGTGTGTGTGCGCGCACACGTGTGTGCACGCGTGTGGTGGGGGCTGCTAGGAGCAGTGAGGGGTTTGCACACCTGGCTCAAGGAGCTCTCCAGCGAACGGGGTGGGTGAGCAGTGGGTAGGGAGTGAGGGCCAGGAGAGCCCATGAGTGACCGCAGTACAGTGTGAAAGAATGATTGCATCAAACAGTGTAGATTACAGAGGTGCAGGAGAAAAAGGGACACGTGGAACTCGAAGGGCACAGGAAGTTGACATAACGCCACGTGCCTCACCTTCCCGTGGTGGGGGAGGGGGATTTTCCATGAAAAGTGGGCGTGTCTCGGGTCACGGGGCTTGGGATTCCACAGGGACTCTCATCTGTTTGTACATTAGCGTTCCTGATGAATGCTTAGTAACTTCATCCATGAATTCATTGGAGGTTCAAATAAATTAATGGAAGAATGGCATTCCAGCCTTCTCATTCTCAGCACACGAGGGTCAGAATGCCACCTTCATCATCACTAATTCAGCAAAATGAAGGACTTCTGCCTTCGCGCAGACGTCCCATGGCTTGTCCCTGGCATGTCCCTACTTCAGACCTGCCCTTGCCCGGCGAGGATACCCGAGCCTCCCCACGCGGCGCTCTCCTGCCAGGGCTCAGAGACACGGTCTAGGGTGTCCGAGGCAGGAGGCTCGCTGTCCACCGCCTGGTGCTGAATCCCGCCCGGGCGTTCCAGCTGAACGGATTCAGCACGTTGTTCGGCACACTTCACGGTGTTCTCATCCGTGAATCACGGATAATGGAATGAGGTGGTGAGTAGGAGACCCCAGAGTGGGACCACACAACCGGTGTGACTCCTTACAGTTCTAGGATCAGTGCATTCCTTTAAATGTGTCTGCCCGTGAAGGTGACGCGTGTGTTTCCCACGTAGAGCTCCCTGCAGGCTGCAGAGCCCCTCCTGGCGTGACGGGGCCTTTCCGTGCACGCTGTTGCTGGGGATAACGAAAGTGCGACGGAGCGTTCAGGCTGGAGGTCGCGTTAGAGCTCCCCAGTCGGAGTTTTCTCTTTGCAGATGAAGAACAAGGCTCCGAGGGGTGTCATGATTTGTCCTACTTAGCTGTGAGTTCTTCCTCACGGCTGGCACAGCGCTGGGTGTTGGGCACTCCTCAGTGCAAGACCGCCGGGAGGGAACTGGATGGGTGGGCGGATGGGTGGAGAGACGGGTGGTAAACAGGTGCCTGGGTGCTTTGGCTTTGATTTATTACGGTGCAAAAATATTGGACAATACCATGCTGGGCTGTCATTTAGCAAAGGGCTTCCAAGGAGGGCACCCAGGCAATTTTTGGTCCAGAAGTGCCGTTTGAGGACCAGCCAGCGTTAACTGCAGAAGCTCGGTGGACTCCGGGGAGTTGGAAAAGGAGAGAGGAAGGCGCTGAGGCAACACTCCCTTTCACACACACACGAACGGTCTCTGTGCTGCCGTGTTCTCAATGTCATCTCGGTTAATCCTCCCCAACACGTGACAGGTGATCTTTCATCTTCCTCTTTTTTAAACAAAGTTAAGAGGAGAGGCAAAGCAAAAGCTCAAAGGGGTTGAGCAACTCCTGCAAGAGCACACAGCAGCTGCGTTCCTGAGCCTGGACTCAGTCCCAGGACTGTGAGTCTCTGAAGGCAACACTGGCTCAGCCTCCCAGAGCGCAGGCGCTAGCAGCCAGGTGTGTGCCCCTCTCAGGACACGCTGCACTGGTGAGAAAATGGCTCTGGCTTTCCAAGGAGCAGGCAGGGTGTTGCCAAAGCAGGCTGACTCTAGGGGCGAGCTTTGCGACAGAGTCCGCCCCTGCCTATGGAGACTGCAGGGCAAAGGCTCTGAAGTGGCTGCAAAACTGCCTCTGGACTGCTGAGGAGCAAGGCTGCTCCTGTGTGCCGGGCACCACCCAGTCCAGCCGGCCCCACCCCCAGCCGCTTGCTCATGGCGGAGTGCCCTGCCCTGGGTGCCATGGATCCGAGGGAGGAGCAGGCTGGTAGGGGCAGCAGCCCAGACCCGCCTCCTCCTCCAAGGACAAAGAGCAGCCGCCTCTCCCCTTGCCTGGAAGCCTCCTGCATCTGCGGCCGAGTGCCTGCTGGAATGAAATAAGCACCGGCTTATTCGGCTCAGTACCTGCAATTTGCACAGGGGGAGCGGAGATATTTCAGACACCTGAGGTGCTCGTAATACAGAGGGAAAAATATAGATGCCTTCATCGCCTCCTCCCACTCCGCCCTCAAATCCAGGGCAGCGCGGGGTGAACTCTGGATCAAGGTGACATTGGTTTAAAATAGAAAAATGGCACTGATTTTTTTAAAGGCTGGACGGAGAACTGGAGAAACCAAAGGCAGACAAGATCCCCAGCCAACCTCGCCCTTTCCTAGGAGAGGGTGGCGCTCCCTCCGGGGCAGGCGCGCGGGAGTCCTGCTGAAATGCAGACTCTGGCTCTGGGAAGTTCTGGAGGGGCCTGGTTCTGGTTTCTAACAAGCCTCCAGGTGATCCCTGTTGCTTGTCTTTTTTGTCATGTTGGGTGACAAGGAGGACACCTTCTCTGGGGCAGCTCCTGTCTGCACAGCCGTGGGCAGCTGTCCTGCAGGGCCAGCTGTGCAGTGTTCTGGGGGAGCAGCTGTCCTCCCCAGGACAGCCCCAGTGGGCAGCCCCCGGCCAGGCGCTGTTGCCAGCAGATTGGGCTCACGCGCCCGTCCTAGGAAGGAGGCCCTTCCACGGCAGCCCTGCAGCGTGGGGTCCTGGGCTCCAGGTGAGGGCTCCTGTTCATCAGACTCCTGTGTAGCCCCCGCCCTCCCCAGGGGAGGAGCCTCCAGGGGCCGCTGCAGTGGGGCTGTTCCTGCCCCGTGAGTGCCTCAGGGGTGTCCTGGGGAAGTGAGCACTGGACAAGTCGGTGGAGGACACGGCTCCTTTCCCAAGCAAAGTGCAGATTCTGCCCTCTGAACTGGGCAGGGTGCCCGGCCAGCCCTGGGTGGCAGTGCTGGGCTGGGTCCGGGAGGCAGGGGCCTCCTCCTGGCTCCAGTCCCAGGGCCTCCCCGTCTGCAGCCTCACAGGATGAGGACCTCACTGGGCGCGGTTGTTCCCGCCTGGACACAGGCTGTCTAGTTATTTTCCAGTAATTTTCAGGGAGATTCCATCCCCAGATGCCTGACAGCAGCTTCCATCACGACCGTGAGAGCCCAGAAAGCCCCACAGCCCTGAATTTCCTCACCGGAGGAAGCATTCTCTGCATTTTACTTCTTCTCTGAAATATTTCTGTTCCAGAACCCTGCAAGAGAAGACAGAGGGGAGATATTAGTTCCCAGCTAAGTGCTCCACCTTCAGAAACATGAAAATTGGGAAGTCTGCGGCTTCTGACCTCTGAGTGCAGTCCCTCCCCGGGCTCTGGGACAGTAGCCCAGCCAGGCCCGAGAAGCCGGCTCCGGGTCTGAGTCCACGCGTGGAGGAAAGAGACCCCAAACCAGTGAAGGGGCCCGGTCGGCAGCTGGTCGCGCTCCGTGTCCACCCGCGGCTCGGTGCTTGCCAAGGGTGGTGACACGCATCCCTGTCTTAAACTTCCACAACAGCCTCGCAGCCGCAGACGCGGCTGTTTCTGTTTTCCACGTGAACTTACGAAGCTGGTTACAAAAGTCTCAGCGACCTTCTCGGGAGCCAGTTCCCGGCAGTGGCTGAGCTTGGGACCCGAATGAGCTCGCCGCTTCGATCACATCCCCTCTCCAGGACACGGTAGCCCAGGCTCACCCGGGGGTCTGCAGCGTTCTCTCCCCACCTTGTCCTGGGTCATCGCAACGCCGTCCACGGACCAGGTGTCTTCAGGCCTTCTTACAGACTAGCAAGGAGCAAAGGCAGAATTTGATTTCAAGATCTGAGTTCGAACTTTGGACTTGCTTTGAGGGAGTCTCTGGTAAGGACAGAGGCACTTGACCGCCCCATCGTGAGTTTATTCTTATTGTTTAAACACCCCTTGGTCTATGTGCTCAAAGTGTAAACGGCCACTTGCACTGGGGGCGAGTTCTTTCCTTGGAACCGGTTCTAGAAATGACACATTGCGGGAGGGGCCCACAGACGAGACTGTAGACGGGAAACAAAGCTCCGAGTTAAGCACCTGCCCTCACGAGCCCCGAGCTCCAAGTCTTCCCCACTTTGCCCAGCTCGTACCTCGCACCTCGCGGTATCTGACCAATGTCTGCACTACGAGTGGCGTAGACTCGAGTCCTAAAATTAGTAGCCACTAATGTACAGCCCTTCAAAAGTTCGGGTCAAGTGTGGTTGTTACAAGTTACAATGCTATGCGTGGTTTCATTTTACCTCTACAGGCAGAAGTGTGGACATAGTCCCTTTCAGTATAAAAAATGAACATAATTAGCTAATAAGTGATCATAGCTGCCAGAGGATGACAGGGCTGGTAGGGACACCCGTGTCTCTGCACAGGAGGTGCGAGAGTGCCTGCTGCCCAACGCACGGCCCCCACTCCTGTCCACAGAGCCCCTGCAATCAGGAGGGTGACACTCTTGGCTGGAAACAGACGCTCTGGGCCTGTCTCATAGGAAAAGCTGCCAGCGAGACGCAAGGAAGAGCCAGCGGTTCAGCCTTCTCTCCTCCCACGCTCCCACCCTGCAGCGAGAACATGAGCTTGATGGCCGGAGCCCCAGGGCCATCCTGGCACCATGAGAGAAAGATCTAGGGACTCATCTCTGAAACGTCGACCCTGATGCCCTTGAACATCGGGAACAAGGCCAGTCACCACCCGGCCAAGACTGCCCGTTATGCAAAAGTAAACACACAAACGCATGAGCAAGGAAATGCACCTTTCAGCTGCTGCAGTCAGTGGCTGGTTTCCTTGTCCTGCACGGCTCCAGTGGACTTGGCACGGTGGTCACCAAACAGTGAATGCACGTCCCTGCGAGCCGGAGGGCCCAGGTGCTGACACTGCCACCAGGTGAGAGGCCCGCTGGGTGGCGAGGATGGGACTTTTTGCATTATCCAAGCGTGGCCCAAGAGGGACACTGACACGTCACAGCGCTGGCAAAGTCGCCGTCATCCCAGAAGCCTCTGAAGAAATAACCGAGGCAAAGTGAATAACTTTTAATTAAAGTCTCAGAACAAAGACAATCAGGTGTCTCTCCCCCTGGAATACTGACGGCTCCCGACGGTGCAGGCTGCGGGGCTTACCGGGGAGCGGGGGCAGAGGTGGGGAGGGGCCCAGTTAACAAGACAGGTGGCCGGTGCCCCTGCCCTGGCCTGGCCTCGCTGGCCTCTCGGGCTCCTTGGTCTCAACCCGGCCTGACCCTCAGCCCTTTCAGAAACAGGCCGGTCACTCAGCACTGTCCCTCCAACCTGGGCCGTCTGACCCCCCCACGGTCAGGGAAGGGACAAGCATGCTATGTGGATTTTCAAGCCCTTTGGCAAGCAGGCTGCTGGGGTGACTTCTGGCCAGTGGGCCAGGGTTTTAGTCTGGCTTTGCACAGAGACCATGAGAAACCACTCAAGGTCTCTGTGCCTCAGTTTCCTAATCCACAGAGTGGGGCTGATACTATCTCCTCCTGCCTCATTACGCTTACTGGGATCAAATGAGATAAGGAGAGCAAAAGAATCATGGATCAACGCAAAATTTTGTGGAAACATAAAGTGCTGTTCTCGAATGGGAGAGTTTCCTTAGATTAGCGTCGCACGTTCATCAGAAATGTGACCGCCGAGGTCGGGGAGATGGCCCAGCACGGAGCTCTCTGGAAGGCGAAGTAGTCACGTAACGTCAGAGCCTTAAGCCTCATTGGCAGTAATTCCGGGCAGCACCTGCGCTTTGGGGACGAGGAAACAGAGAGGGGAGAGAGGGCTGGTCCCAGGCCACGCGCTCCGAGGGGCGGCTCTGCTCTGCTGTGGAGCCGTCCCCTCCGCAGGCTCCTGCCCCCATGCCAGGCGGCCCCCACGCACCCTCCTGTCTGCCTGGCACCCTCCCGGGCAGTCCCCCTCTGCAGGAAACAAGACCCTGTTGTTAATGGCAATAACTGTTTTTACACAAACGAACGGCTGCGGGCCCTAAATCCAGGACAAAAATCCAGAGAAGGTGAAGTGGCTGCGGGCGGGAGAGGTTGATTATGGGGAAAGAAACTGCTGTAAAATGGAGGTGGGAAAACATCCCAAAACATGCACGGTCAGAGCCTGAAGTGAGTCTCACCTTTTCCTGCTGCAAAGCCACGTCCGCTTCCCCTCGGGTGGGGGGACTCTGAGGAACGGTCACCGCGTTACGCGGGTGTCCTCGGTGTGCTGGCTCGTAAAGTGTTGCTCAGTGAGATCCCTCAAGGTGTCTGGACGATGCTACTTTTTTAGGACAGGTGGACTAATGAAGACATGACCTATTTTGATGGTCTGAAGGAAGATGCCGCGTAGGAGAAGACAGACCCTGGGGGGACACCCCACAGTGGCCTTGCCATTGGCCAGCAGGGCGAGGGCGGTTCTTAAACAAAAGTGATCGAGGCTGAGGAGCGAGGCTGGTGGTGGACTGTGACCTAGTTTGGGGAGGATGCAGATTGGGGAAGACGCAGGAAAAGGCTGTTGATGGAGGGATCTGGGCCGCGCCCTGCAGTCGCCAACGTAGCTGGACCAGAAGGTGGCTCTGGGGGGAGGTGGGAGTGTCGGGTGCTCGCAGGGCAAGGTGCAGCTGTCCTGGGCTGTGACGACTTGTTTCAGGGCATTGCAACAAGGTGTTAGGCTTGGTGGGCTGGGGGCCCCGGGACAAACTGCAAACCTCTGTTTTATTTACCTCTACGGGATTCCCCCACCTGCAGTAAGTACGTTTTGTGCTCTCAGCAACTGGCTGGAGGGATTATAATATAACAGGGCTGCAAAACAAAGGTAACAGTAACATCTTACTTTTGATTTCCAGAACTCATAAAGCTATTTCTATTATGGTATCCCATGGTATGGCCTCAGCAATGTCTCCGGGTGGCTGTTTCTATCTTCCTTTCACAGATGATGAAATGTAGACAATGGGAGGTCACCTGACTTTCCCAAACTGCGACAATGGATTGCACGGCCCTGCCTCTTGCCGGCGGTTGCAAACCCCACATGTTCGCTCCCACCTGGTGCTGCGTGGGGGGCCAGGGTGGAGCCCCGGGAAGTCCTGCAGCTGGGGATGGTGGCAGCTGCGGAGACGAAGCTCTGTCGTCGGTGGCAGTGGTGACTCTTCTCTCACAGGGTTCTGGGAACGAGAGACCGTTGTACCAACACAGGAAACTGTGTTCCACAAAGTGCATAAAAGGGAGACAGGTGGACCTGGGTAAGAACCTGTGCAGATCCGTCTCTGACAGAGAACAGACACCCTGACGCTCTTCTGGGTGTTCGAGCCGAGCATTGGCGACGTCTCGAGTAGCTTCTATGTGTGGCTTCTGCCGCCATGTTCCCCAATAGATTTAGCAAAGGAAGTCTTTGTTTTTGGACAACTTTGATATGCTTTCACTTATAAAGCAATCGCCCAGTGAGCTGATGTCTATTTCTCCTGGCCAGCGGCAAATACACTGAGGCCTGTAACAGCCACAGGCTTGGCACCTGGCCCACGTGGACCGAAATTCTCCGTCTGCCCACTTATATCCATCATAAAACCTTAACTTAACCTATGCAAGCTGCAGTTTTCAAGACTTATATATGGAGATAAAATCCTCTCATAAGGATGTGTTCATGTGTATAACACATCTAGCAAAATGTTTAGCACAAAATATGTTCTGTGAGAAGGGAGATAGAAATAACAGTATTAGTAACGGCAGCAACGTGCTGTACAATAGTAGACGTGGGGGAAGTAATGTCAGCAGACTGCACAATTATTGCCCGAAGAAGAGTAGCCAGGCCCCTAAATAAAGGCAACAAGAAATCGAGATGTGACGAAAGGGAGAAAATCAGCGTGGAGCCCACAGCTCAAGACCACTGCCCAGTGGTCACGCAGACAGTCTCACGAGCGCAGGGAGAAGGCCTCGTTCCCTCCCCCGTCTGACTGCGTGCGCACGGTAGCAGCTTGCTGAGTGAACGAGTGGGGAAATCAACCAGTAGCCTGGCAAGCGCGTTGATTTCGGACAGAAGACCATCCAAGGGGAGGCTCTGCCGTGAGTTAAGGTCTTAGCGTGTAGTGTGATCATACACTGCCTCTCCTCACAGTTCAGTGTCCCCCGAATCCTAGACATGCACAATTTGCTTGGGTGTGGGTGTGCGGGATGATAGCCACGGGCTCACCGGGCACTCGCCAGAATCTAAGGGGTAGATACGAGTCCACCTGTCCCTTCCACCCACCCGGCGTCTACTGGGAGCCTGCATATGCCACGCTGCAGACCAGGTGCTGCAAGGTGCACACAGGGAAGAGGGGGACGTTCCTGGGCCTCCAAAGCCCTTGTAATTGGGCAGATAATGTCACAGGACAATAAAAACACACAGAGAGTGTTTGGCAAGGAAGTAACTTTCCTGGAAAGAGTAGTTGTAATAATCTACCCTAACAATGCCAATAACTTTTCCTTTTCTTGAAATTCCCAATAATATAAAGATTTCTGAGGTCACAGTTCTATCCAGTTAGCATTAATGTATATGATCATTGTTCAGTGCTTAGAGATGTTTCATATGACGAAGGGACTTTTCCCAATTCCTAGTTGCCTACTGGTTTCTCTATGAGTCACTCCTAGACCCTTCACGTGACGGCACCTCAAGTTACAAAGCTCACGTCTTATCGTCCAGGCTAATCATCTTTCTCCATTTCATTTTAGCACATGCAAAAAGTTAAACACTCGTGCGGCGCAGGGACCGCACATGAAGCTGGAGCACCCGTGGGGACGACTGCTGCCGTGAGGGCCTGGGGCGTGGGGAGTGTCTGCAAGAGCCCCGGGTCCAGCCTTCGCCCAGCTTCCCCGAGGCAGGGAGTGCTGGGCTGCGACCTGCAGGAAACAGGACCAGCAGGTCCTGGCAGGAGACTCCTCTGATGTCACAGGTCGGGTTATCTGGGAAAGAGATTTTGACTGGACGGATCCAGGATCCACTCCTGTGGGGCGTGACGTCAGCAGTGCGGGCCCAGCCACGCCGGCTGCGCTGCAGCTGCCTCCAGGCTGATCAGTCCTGAGCCCGGGTGCTGGGGTGGCCCTGGAGCTTCCTCCTGGCGCTGAGGTCACCAGGCTCGTCTTGCCCTGAGATGGCCACTGGCAAGGATGTCCCCATGAACGGGGCGAGGTTGGGCAGCAGCTCTCCTTGGTCCTGGCATTGGCTGGAGAGGGACCCACAGGGGCCCAGCAGCCCTGGCAGGAGGGGAAGTGGGTGTTCAGTCTTCTGGCGGGGAGGGACAGCCACTGGGGAGTTCCCGCGGCATTTTCTCCTTCCAGTGACACCATCCTAAAAACAGGCAAAAAGTGCAAAGCAGAAAAGAGGCCGTCAAAGGCCGGGGAGGCAGGGAGGGGCGAGGGAGAGACGTGTCACAGGACACGGAGTTCGGCTGGACGGGAGGAGAGGCCCTGGCGCTCTGCACTGCCGCAGATGACCACGGTTAACAGTAAGGTGCCTCTCAAATAGCGTTTCATAGGAGGACAGTGAATGTCCCCAGTGTGCAGAGATGGTAACTGTTTGAGATGACAGATTTGCTCACTGCCCTGGCCACTCTCCTGCCACCACGTCTACCCATCAGTGGCTTCCTCTCCTCCCAGGGAGGCTGAGGTGGGGCTCCTGCCCGTGTGACTCAGTAGCTGCCTTTGCAAAACAAACGGTGGCCTCCAGGTGGCTGAACACAGTGCAGACAAGGGCAGCCACGCCCCGCAGGTGTCCCCGACCCAGGCAAGGGCAGCCACGCCCCCGCAGGTGTCCCTGACCCTGACCCCTGACCCCGGAACGCAGCGGGGCCTGCACGGCACCCTCTGGGGACTCCCCCTCCTCCCAGGATCCTTCCGGCAGGGGCTTCGCCCCTCAGGTCTCCAACCTTGCACCCTGGCACTCTGTGCTCGCTCCCAGACAGCCTCTTCACGCAATGAACATGCTCCCCTGGGGCATCTCCCCTGACCGAGACCTCCGCCCAGGCCTAGTTCCCACGCCTGGTTCTCAGCTTCCTCGAGTCTCCTCCAGTGTGTCTCAAGCACATGCTACTCTTCCCCCACCCCAGCCCCTTCCCGGGCCCCTTTGCCCTCTGCGGCCATCGCTGCCCACACAGCTGTGCAAGCCAGGAACGAGGACCATCCTGAAGCCGCTTAGCCCGTTTGTGCTGCTATAATAGAATACCCTGGTCTGGGTAGTTCGTAAAGAACAGAGATTTAGTTTTTACAGTTCGGGGGCCTGGGAAGTCCAAGGTCAAGGGGCCCAAATCTGGGGAAGGCTTTTCTCTTCCATTGGCTGGCAGAAGGTGGGAGGGCAAGAGAACACGGGTGGGGGGTGGAGAGAGAAAGAGAGAGAGAGAGAGAGAGAGAGAGAGAGAGGGCCAACCTCGCCCTTTCTAGCAGGAACCCAGGAATCTACTCCCAAGGCAGAGGCATGAATCCTCGCCTGAACACAGCGCTCGTGGCCCAGTCACCGCTTAAATCCCACCTCTCAGCAGGGCTGGCTGGGGACCGCGTCTCCAACACGTCCGCACTGGAGGCCACATTTAATCATGGCAGCTCCTTTCTCCTTCTCACTTCTCAAATTCAATCTGTCTCCGAGTCGAGTAGTTTTATTTCCCCATCTGTCTCTAAGACGTAAATCCACCTCCGCGCTTTCCCCACCGCTGCTTGGACCACTACTCCGTCAGGGCCGCGGGACAGCTGCGACCGGTCGCTGTGCACCTGCCTGTCTGCCCCGCGCACTCGCGTAAGCCTGACGCCGTCACCCTCCACTCACAGTCCGTCAGTGGATCTCTGGGACTTTCCACAAAAGGAAAAATACGTACTCGCTGCATCCGCAGCGCCGGCCTGGCCCGGCCTCCCCACCACGCAGCCCACCCTCACACGCCCCCGCCCGCTGCCCCTCACCCCTGCAGGACCAGCCGAGGGCACTTCCTCCGGGAAGCCCCCCGTCCTCCGTGGACCGGGCGGACCTCCCCACACACGTTCTCCTGTGTCTGCAGCTCTCTCCTTCCTCGTGCTTATGGCAGATGGAGTTTCCATTGGTTCATGAACTTGTTTAATTAAAATCTGACGTCTCTCTCTGCTGTGAGCCCTGAGAGAGTGAAGACGGTTCAGACTCAGTGAACGTCTTCTGGGTGGATGGACGGGTGGGTGGGCGAGTGCGTCAGTGGACTCACTGAGACGCGGCACACGGACTAGAGACCAGACACACCACTGCCAGGGAGAACGGTCGCCGTGGTGTTGAAACGAGACGCCTGTGCGACACCCCGTGCCGTGTCCCGCAGGCGCTCGAGTATATGGTCATGGCAGTGGTGGAGGGGTGGGATCGCCGAGGGCTGGGGTGAGCAGGGAAGGTGCCGTGACAGGACCCCAAGCACCACCAGGCAGGGAGGCAGTGGCTTGTCAAGGATCCTGAGTGTTAGGGGCTCCAGTGTGTCCCCCAAAATTCATGCATTGAAGCCCTAGCCCAGAACCGCAGAACGGGACTGCATTTGGAGGCAGGGCCTTTAAAGAGGTAATTGGGTGAAAGTAAGCCTGCCAGGATTGTAAAAATAAGAAAATATATAACAGCCATTGGAATAAAAAATTCTTCACCTCACCCTAGCCATGTGAGAAGAGTTTTCTGGAAGAACCATGTGTCCTGGTGGCTGGAACAGCCGGCTTTGTCCACCCAGCTTTGGGCCACCTGGCCCCGCCTGCCCGGGCGCCACTGGCCTGATTCCTAGGAGAATTCGCACGTGCTCTGGGGGCTACGCGGGGCTTCCCAGCCGGAGCACCCATCACAGCCCCAGGGGCTCCTGAAAACCCAGGGCTGGGCCCCCAGAGTCTCTGGCTCGGGGCCTGCCTTGGGCAGTGGTCTGCGTTTCCCACCGGCTGGGTCGCTGCGGCTGTGGTCACCGGCCCCTCTGAGCAGCCTGGTCGGGCCTTCCCTGCACCGTGCAGCGGGGCCCCCGCTTGGCTGGCTGCATTCACCGTCCCCGTCCTCAGAAAATGTCGGCTGCGAAGACAGAACTGGCAGACACACACCCTGCTCACACAGAAAGCGCCTGACTCAGCTGTTTCCGGCAGATTCTACGGTGTCCCCAGGGAGGCAGCAGTGCTGGGCGGAAGGGATGAGCCTTGGGTGACCCGTGCAGACGCTGCCCCCGTTGCTCGGGGTCTGTGGTCTGCCGAGCGCGGCCACCTGGGCCCTGTGCCTCTTCACAGTGGAATTTCCAGGGTGGGCAGTGACCGTGCCCCCGTTCCCACGGTGACTTTGCGCCCAGCCCGCGTTCCCTGGGCTGTCACCCCCTCCCGTGCACTGTAACCTCCATCAGGTCGGAACAAAAGATTAACACGGCAGAAGGCAGGAGCCAGCTGCTGAGCTCGGGGCGGTGCAGAGGCTTTTAGCTTCTCCCGGAGCAGGTTCCTGGAACAGCCATGACCAGGCGGTGCCGCGGGCCTTCCCGGTGTCTGTCTCCTGCCACTGTCGCATGTCGATGGCCAGACGGCCCGCAGCTTTGGGGAGACCCCTTTTCTTCACCTCTGTGTGGAATTCATTTTGTCTCCACGCCAGGAAGGGGAGGAAATGGGACGTCGAGGGAAATGAAGAATGAATTTGAATTCCCACGCCCTCTCCCAGCGGGAGGAGGAAGGGCCAGGGCGGGGCAGGGTGCCGAGCAGGACACTGGGTGCCGGGGCCGGAGCAAACCGTGCCTGCTGCCCACCTGCCTGCAGGGCTGCTGCCCGGCCCCTGCCACGGAGGGAGGGATGGGACTCTGGACAGCACCCGCAGATGGGCATTGAAAGGGGCCTGGGGAGGAGCTGCGCCCTGTCTGCCTGCATGCGATAAGCTCCCCCCTTGCTGGAACCTTCTCGCCTCCATCCCCTCCCCACGCAGCAGTTCCCCTGGGAGCTGGTCCTGCAGGGGCCCTCTCTGAGGGGGGCTTTGCCTTCCTGTCGCCTCCTTGCCTGCACCTGCGTGGCCCGAGCAGCACAGTCGCCACGGGGCTCCAGGGCGCTTTGCTCTTCAGGCAGAGGCTCTGGGGCTGCGCTGGCTGCGGTGCTCACGGGGCGAGGTCCACGGCTCCTGCGGTGTGTCCGTCCACCAAGACGACTTACGGAGACCCTGTTTCCCAGAGTCTCGGAGAGGCTCTGGAGGGGAGTCTCAGGAACACACAGTCGCAACAAAAATAAATAAGCCGTCATCGCAAAGGTGAAGCGAGAGGAACGGAGCAAGGAAAGCTGCTTACGACAGGGACAGAGGCGAACGCCACCATCTCGCCCCGCCGAGGCTGACTCCACCAGGAGGGGCTTTAAGTGTCAGAAATCCTGGGTCCGCATCTCACCACTGTCCCTGCTAACCTCGGAGATTAAGGGACTCCTTTGGCCTCAGCTGGGGGACAGTCGGTGAGAGGGCCACGCGTGCCCCCGGCCTGGCGTGGCATTCAGTAAGTCCTTCGTGTTGCCACATCCCGTCTCCTCTGCGGTCTCCCTGCTCGACTCTCACTGACCAAGACAGGCTTGGGGGCACGAGCGCCGGCCAACTCCTCTCCCAGGCCGCGGGGAGGCCACGCTGCGGCAAAACCTTGGCTTTTCTGGCAAGGCCTTGCTCGGTTTCCTCTTTGGGAACCCGGCCCGTGGCAGGGCTGGGGCGGGTTGGACGCTGGGGGTCAGCTTGTCGCGCTGTGTACCAAGCAGAGAAGGCAGACGTTTACCCCGCAGTGACCACAGACTGCGCCTGGATAAGGGAGGGGGGTCCGAGTCAGAGAAGGAACCCCCAGAGACTGGTCCTAGGGTGAATGCAGGTGAGGCCGGGAGACAGGCCGGGCTGAGGAGGGAGAGGAGAGACCAGGGCTCTGGCCTTGAAAGGCGTCTTCTCCGTGAACCGCAGGTCAGAGGAGAGAGGTCAGGAGGGGAGGGCGGGCGCTGGGGAGGCCCCTCGAATCTGGGCCCAGCGAGGATCCACTGCAGCAGCTGCCATTGCTGGCTGACCTGTTTCTAGTTCAAACTCAGCTCCCTCTTATGATTATTTTAACTGCAGAGCAACCCCGCCTTTTGTTTTATGGAATATTTTCATCTGTTGCATGAGAACTGAGCATAAGAGAAAGGCTGCTCTGATGCAGACTGGAGACCAATGGCCGACCACCCCTCCCTCCACGGTGGCAGAGACATGTCCTCGAGGAGCACATCATTCTGCGCCTGAGGCGTCTTGTGACCAGACTTCAGTCTGCTCAGCAACACGGTGATTGTTAAAAGTCCTCTCAAAAGGTCTCACATAGAGGCAGTGACGAGACCCACACAATTAGTGCAATATATGCATAAAACCACATACTCACAGGAAGAATATAGAGAAAGGCAAATGAAGATGTAATTTCTGCATTTTTCTTGCAACTTAAACTAAAATCTGGTATTCTTTTCTACAGAAGGCAAAAAGAAAAAAGATACCACTAGTACTAAGTTACTATTAGATGTTAGATTCCTATGAAGGTCGACGCTCTTATTTTTAAGTTCATAACAAATTTAACATTCAATCTAAACTTCCAGAACCAAGATTTTTAAAGTAAGTTTCCAGTTCAATTGCAGAAGTCCAGTTCGTCCCGCAGGGCCTCTAGGCAAGGAGCGCGAGTGTCTCCAGAGCCTGGTCCCCAGGACAGTGGCCCGGAAGCTCTGTCGCGAGCCCCCTGAGACGGGTGCAGTCTAGGGGCAGATGCTTTCTTGCTCCTCCCCACACCGCGGTGTGTGTCTGAGCACACACATGTATATGCACATACGTGTGCGCACTTGCAGTGATCTCCCTGCCCCCGGCTCCCAGCAGTAAGAGCCTTGCGGGCCGGGCCCAGCACCCCTGGGCTTTCAGAAGCCCTGGGGCTGGCGAAGGAATGACCTCCTTGCCTCCTTTGGTTTCAATCCCTTCTTCTCCCAGATGTGGGATGTCCCCTGGCTTCAGACTGAGTATGCAGCAGAGGCCTAGGCAGGCAGGCCTGGCCTGACTGGCCGAGCACCACGGCCAAGAGGGCGGCGTCACACATGTCAGATGGGCAGGGCCAGCCGCAGCCATCCATGGGGTCAGCCTGGATCTGCCTCTCATCTCAGCCGTTCCGCCCCAACCCCTGCCTGTGGAGTGCTGCCCAAGCACCCACGCACCTCAGGGGACTCTCCGCCCCTCTGCTAAAGCCGTGTTGACAGGACCCAAGGAATGGCCAGGTCTAGACGGCCGAGAGCGTCAGGCGTTACCCAGCTATGTAAGTGGCCAAGGCGGCGGGTGGGATTTGAGGAAGGAGGCAGCGACGGGTTCAGTCCCAGGAGCACCAGGGAAGTCTTCCTGAGATTTAGAGATGCTCACGGAGCAGGTGACCCCTAGTCCCGGTTCTGGACTCGTGTCCTCTGATTGGATCATGGACCCTTTGAAAGCCCAGTAGTTTTCCCACAGTGGAATACACGGATTGAATTTCGTTAATAGAATATAGGTTGAAACTGAAACAAAGCTGACCATAATCTGTTCTCTGTCTCGAGAAGCATCTACCTGGTAGAGCCCATGGGCACACCTGTGAGCTCAGAGGCGCCGGCTGGGTTCCAGCAGAGCTACTGCCTGGCAGGATGGAGACCAGGGAGCAACTCGACCCTTCCGAGCGGTTTCCTCACCTGCAAAATGGGGCAGCAGTGCCCTCCTCACAGGCTGCTTTGAGATGATGGAAAGAAGGTGCCGGTGAGGGCTCCCGCCCCTCACCCACTCGGCACACCTGGTGCTGTGCTGACCCGGCCCAGGCCAGCAAGGCTCCTGCCAATGGGAGCTGGGGCAGGGAGATCACTGCAAATGCATGCATGTATGTGCGTGTGTACACATGCACTCATACATACATTCGCACACGCACCACCTGACAACACACACATCTATCCTCGTCCCGTCATCACATCACACTTTTGATTTGTCACCCACTCCCCTGACCTTCGCACCTGTCACTACAGTTCTCCTTCCCTCCCTCAAACATCACAACCTCCGCCGCTGGCCGCCTTCTGCTTGGTGATGACCCACCCCTGGGCGCCCGCGCCCCGCTGGCCCTGCAGATGCAGCTCTTGCAGATTGGGTAATTGTTCATTGTCTGATTCCACAACTAGACGGGGTTTCGGGGACCAGGTCTGAGTCATTTTTGCCTCTGCAGCAATTACTACGATATCTGGGCCGCAGTAGAATCTCACATGTTGAACAAAATAATGGAAACATAAAGCAGACAAAATTACTCTATAAATAATACATGGAAAAGGAACATTGCTGATAAACCGCTAATGCGCGTGTGTATATAATTAACGCAAAGATGTAATTTCTATATGTTACCACCAGCTATTATGTAAGTCGGAAAGTGCTGGGGCTCAGTGTCGGGTTGGGACACGTACGACACAGAAAATGTGAGCTGGGTTTGGCCCAGAATCAATGTTTAAAGCATCTGTGAGATGTCACCGACACGCAGTAAAACATTAAATCTTAAGTGCACAGCATGATGAGTTCGTACGCATGCGTATGCACACGTAGCCATCATCACACGAGATACAGAACATACTTCCCTGCAGAGAAACAAGAACTTGCCACATGCTTCTTCTTAAGCGATAACACTCCAGAGTCATTAGCACTCATGGGCTCTCACTTTGAAGGACATTTCCAACACAGGGTGGCCCTGGGTAGTGGTGAAACCGCTGTTGCTCCACGCTGCGTCCCTGGTACGCCAGGCTGGCACCTGCTATAGGCTGAACTGTGTCCCCAAGGATGATATGTTGAGATCCTAATGCCCACTGCTTATGAACGTGACCTCATTTGGAAATAGTGTCTTTGCAGATGTAATCAAGTCGAGACGAGGTTGTTAGAGTAGATCCTAATCCAACACGACCGGTTTTCTTGTAAGAGGAGAGGAGACCCCCACACAGACAGGAGGAAGCAGTAGTGGTGGGCAGAGGCTGGAGCAATGCGTCTCGAGACAAAGGATGCCACGGGTCGCAGCCACCCAGATGCTGGCGAGAGGCAAGGACCAGATCCCCTCAGAGCCTGCAGAAGCAGCCAGCTGTATGGGCACCTGGATTCTGGGCTTCTGGCCTCCAGAACTGAGGAAAAGTGAGTATCTGCTGTGTGAAATCCCCCGGCTTGCACTGATTTCTCATGCGAGTCCCAGCAAACCGATACACATCCATGACCTGTGCCTGTGAGAGCTGGCACCTTTTATTTCTTCCAAACTATCTTGCAAACTCTTACTTTGCTAAACTTGTGAACAACCGGTCCTTGTGGATACAAGGAGACGCTCAACACTCCCAGAGCCGGGGGCTGCATGCTGCCTCACCGCACCCCGAGACGCCAGCGTTCCCTGAACTGCTTGCCAGCCAGACTCAAGTGCCCTCCGCTGGACGATGCTCTATCACACCAAGGATTTACTCAAAACAAAAGTAATGAAATTCTGCACTTTTTCTATTCACTGGTTATCTGCAAGAACGGAGAAGAATGTGAAACGCAGATCCCTAGGGTCACTGTTGTAGGCCCAGCCGCAGCACCACGGCAGAGTTGTTTCCTGGCTGTCCGCGTGGAGCCGCGCTGTTTGCTCCGACGCTTCTCGCCCTCATTAAGTAAATCTGCTTCTCGTTTTGAAGAACGGCGGCCACACTTCAACCCATTTGCATGGTGTCATAACATCGTTCCTTCTTCCTGTAGGACACACCCTGTAAAGTTCTTTGGCTATGAGCATAGGTATGTTTCTTCCATTCACTGCCTCAGAGAAGAACTGCCATCTCTCAAGACCCTGGGGTGGCATCGGCAATGGGAGAAGCATCAGGAAGCATCTCTGATTCCTGTTCTTAGGGAGCACACATTGCAGTTGGAATGACACGAACTGTAAAGTAAATATGGAGAAAATTTTTAAGCAAAACTTTTAGAATTGTCTATGGATTTTAGAAGTTCATTCTCCAAATTTCTTCAGATCTTACTATTCAATTTCTAACACATTCTCTTCCTTGAGGAGAAGCCTCCACTGGACGTTTTCACTGCCCATTGGAAAGAGCATTGCGCAGAGTTGGAGTCGCCGTGAGATGGAGGACTCCACTCAATGCCATGTCGGGGATTCCCTGGTCATCGCGACACTGTGATACACGTTGGCCACAGAGCCCGGAGATGCTGAATCCTACAGAGACACTGAGAGCTTTCAAGTCAAGGACAAGCATTTCTAGAAGAGAATTTGTGCAACTGGTAAAGAAGCCAGTGTTCTTTTATTGAGAGTCAAGAACTTTCATAACCGTGTCTGTTCTTGCCAGTCACACTTCAAGTGTGCCCTGGGCACAGTCTTCCTCGGCAACATTCTTTTCAAGTTAACACTCAGTCCCCTTAGATCTCACGGTGCAGGACACACTGTCCCCAGTGGAAGACATTTTGATCAGCACGTTTCCAAACCTCCTTTTCAAAGGGATGAAAATCCCAATTAACTGGACAGCGTTTATAGGTGAGATATGTCAGGTGGACTGTGCTACCGCAGGACTGTCTCCTGAATTCAAATTATTCATAGATAATTATCTAATCTTAAACAACCTTATGGGGAATTTGTGGCATTTCAAAAATGCACATACTCCCTTGGCCATAGTACATGCAAGCACTCTAGAAATTTTTCCCCTGAAAACAGTGAAAAGAAGTTAAATCTACTTGTCTGAAACCTATTCTCATATTTAAAAGGTTTCACTGATTGAGTTGTTGAATCTCACCCAACAAATACAGGTCCGTTCCTGCAGGTGATTCAGAAAACCTTTCGCGATTGTGAGAAATGTCCGAGGAGTCCACGCACACTACTTACACGAGCCACCGCTGTGCTGTGCGCTCTGCTTGGAGAGGTTTCTCCTGTCCTCCCACGTGCTCTGAGGAGCACCTGGAGACGCCTTCCCCGAGGCCCTGCCTCTTCCCCCAGATTCCTCCCTGCTCTCGTTCCATCCTGTATCTCTTCCACCACAGTGCTTGGTGATGCGAATCTGTCTACACATCTGTACTTTCCTTCGGTCCTCTAAATGTCATTGCAGCAGGGACCACATTTTAATTGCATGTGTGGCTCTAGCACCTATGACACATGATGGAAACATATATGTATTTTCTCACCCAATGAATGAATCAATGGATAGACTATGTAGACTCCCCAAATTGTCTTGCAGTGACTGGAGCAACAGCTGGCATTGTACAAATCTTTTAAAAATTATAGCTTAATCCATAATGATCACCCACTCTGTGCAAGGCATGTGATCAACACTTCAATGAACATATCTGACAATTTTCCTTGTCTGAGTTTAGGAAATATGTGGGAAGAAATTACATTTTCTCCCCTTGCCATTTTGTTCCATCATTTTCACGTAAATGGCGGTGAGGCTGGGAGAACTGTTCAGACATCCGGCTGCGTGGAAGCTGGTGGAAGCCATGCTTAGGTTTTAATGCCTCAACAGATCCCTTCCTATTCCACGCAGGAATTAATCTTCCGAGCTGGCTGATGTTCGGGTGTGTTCTGCTTTCTCCATCATCTCTGCCTAGCGCTAGATGGGGATTCACGAGACAGACAACATTGTTTTCTCTGTGTTTCTGTTCCCACTCGCTCCACCAGTTTTTCCACAAGGACGAGATGCCAGGGAGCCGGTGCAGAGTGCCCACCTGTCCTGCCGTGCTCTCGGGGTCCCCAGCTCCAGGGAGCAGTGACACTTCTGTGGGGTTCAAGGTTGGCAAACCTCTAAGGCACTTGTTTGGGTAGCTTGGCAATAGCCAGTTTCCTGGCACTGGAATTTCTGCAGGACCACCTAAGCACTAACTAACCAGAACAATAAAACAAAGTAAGAAAATGTTTCTTTTTTTTTGGTTTCTAAGAACTGATGGAGGAGAATCTACTTGTATCTCTTCCCTTAGTAGCAAAATTGGAGAAATCTTCCCCAGAAAAGGTTATCTTTTTTAATTAAAAATGGTTTGTGTCTAGTGGGAAGGATATTATGTATACTGTTGGGTCCAACAGCTCCAGGAAGCTCCGTTTAATGGGGACACACAGTAGCGTGTCTCGGGGGTTCAGTGACGAAATGTCATTAAGTGCAGCCCCGTTGGTCTCCTGTCTGCCTTGCTGCCACTACACGCCGAGCAAATCATGTTGTCCAGAAATTTTGAATCACAATTACCTTTCCAGTCTCTAAGCCGTATCAGACCAGAGTTGATATTTCATTCACCTTCTTTCCTTCAGGGTAATAACGATACCTGGAATGTTGATGAAAAATACTAGTTTTAAAGTTTCAGGAAATTATGAAGGAAATTGAGTAGATAAAACATCAGAACCATGACACCTGATATAAACTCATCAATCACCCCCCCCTGCGCATGTTTTCTCACATTTGAAACCAAAAGCAAGTCCACGAAAAAAGACAGACATTTTATTTCTCATCCTCAGTAAGTGGAAGGCGTCATCCCGTAACGTGACTCAAAACACTTGTTGTTTTTAAACAGTAGGAACTAGGAAATGACAGGATTAGTGTTGACATTAACTACTTATATCGATCCTTCAAAATAATTGTAGAACAACTTCCCAGAGTGCCAAAATCAACACATTTTTGGCTCCCATGATGTCTCTAAATACTGAATCAACTGTGTGGGGTACTTTAGTTGTGGGAGTTATATTCCTGGGGGGTTGTGATTAACAGGAAGAGACAAGACATGCACTTTAAACAACAATTAATTACGTTACTGCCTTTTGTAGGGCAGACCATTCTAAATTACGGCACTACATTAGCAGACGTAAATTGTGCACATACCAAAGAAATCAAACCACACAGAGGCGTGTTAGAAAAGACCCTCTTCCCCAAGGAGCTGCCTTTTGTCGATTCATCCGACAAATGCTTGCTGAACACTACTAGGTTCTGAACACTGTGCTAGGCAGATAAGCTAATAAAACCATTAGTCAATAATAAAATAATAGGAGACTTTGGAAAGTGGGTCGGTGGGTATATGTTCAAGGCAAGGAGGAGTGGGGTGGGGCGGGGGTCTCAGAGGACTTTGCTGAGCAGACGACAGCCTGGGCCGGATCCTGAAACTCACCAGGCCAATCTGGGGCACAGGCAAAGCCACACAGGGGAGAGGCCACAGGGCGTCTCCAGGAATCTGCCTACAGCGACGTTGGCTGTAAAGGGAGTGCAGAGAAGAGGTCCCGGGTGATGAGAGTGGAGAAGGTGTCAGTCAGGGTTCTCCTGGGAAAGAGAACCAATAGGGCGTATGTGCGCTGTAAAATAAATGGGTTTATCACATGGAGTTGGCTCATGTGATCATGGAAGTTGGCAGGCGGAGTCGCCAAGCTGGGGCCGGGGAGACCCAGTGTGCAGTATCAGCCTGGAGGTCCCAGGCTAGACCCAGGAAGAGCCAATGTTTTAGTTTGAGTCCAAAAGGAGAAAAAAAAGGCCATGTCCCCATCTGCAGGCTGCCAGGCAGGAAGATTTCTGGGGAGGATCAGTGTTTTTGTTCTATTTAGGCCTTCAATGCTTTAGGGAGGGAAATCTGTCTTCTCAGTCTACTGATTCAAATGTTAGTCTCATCCAAAACGCCCTCACGGAAATACCCAGCATGTTTGGCCAAATATCTAGGCGCCCCATGGCCCACTCAAATTGACACAGAAAATTAGCCCTCACAGAGAGTTTCAGTCATGGATGGCCTGATCCACCCTGGCGAGAGACTTGTACTGGTCCTCCGTGTGACAGGAGCTATCAGAGGATTTTAGCCAGAGGACAGCACCATCCGGCTCGCAGGTGTGCGAGATGCCTCTGCTGCCCCGAGGAAAGCGGAGTGGAGGGCGGTGCGCAAAGGAGCAAGTGACAGCAGAGAGCAGTGTGGGGACCCCGGGACTCCTCAGTCAGACCTCAAGCCTGCATCACCCGTGCCTTGCGGGATACGTGAATCTCAGCTTAAGACCGTCACATCTCTGCAGTATTTTGGGGGCGTGAGTAGTAAGCAGGAGGGAAAAAGGCCAAATTACTGAGAATTCAAAGAATGCAAGATACAGAAGGACAGAGGCCGAGAAGAACGGGCATGAGAAATATATATGGAAATATATTTACATGCATCTCTGTACACACACGAGCCTGTATGTGCATAGTACATGTGGGTATGAATTTAGGCACACATGTGTGCATTCCCCAATTCTCTGCAGGGTCTCAGAGCAGTAAGACCACGCTTGTGCTAAAAGAAAGCTATTCCTGATGGCTTTTTTCTTCCTGAACATCCCTGCTAAAGGAAAATCTCCAGTCTTAATAACCACTGTCTACTAAAAGCTCAATATTTGCCAGACACCATGGTCAGGTCTTTGCATTTATTTTTTTAGTTAAGTCTCATATCAAATGTGGGATGTTATCCTTGTTTACCTGTTGAGGACAGTGAAGTTCACCTGAGATTAAGTAGTTTTTCAAGATAACATGATATCAGAAACCACTGCACTCAGGGCAGGGCTCGACTTGGATTTTTAGAGCCCTCGTGCGTGGCCTAGCGGGGACCTGCTGATGGTCACGAAGTCTGGTTCCGACGTGAGGCGGGTCTCACAGATGCTTACCCCGGGCTCATCATGTTATAGGGGACGGACTTGCCCCGGGTCACGTGGGGGCACGGGGCCAGATCTGGAGCTGCAACCCAGCACCCAGATCATTTATAGTAATATATGTTTTAACCAAATCAGGGAAGTAGCAAATTCAAATGTCACCTTGTGCAAAACAGGGTCCCCATAGAAGTTACGTGTCAGTCCCCTTTGTAACTGGAAGCGTTCGCTGGCCTTCGCCCGGGCTCTGGTCATCTGGCCGTGCCGTGTCCAGTAGCCCTTTGACTTTGAATGTCTTTGCCGCTCTCCTCTGGTCAAACGATGCATGATTTATCAGTGGAATATAAACACCCCGAAGCACCGTTGTGAACTTTGAATCCACGCCGCTTCAGCGGTCTGCGGACCCACCGCATTCACCCGAAAATTGGTGTGTGTGGGGGGGGACGTGTGTTGCTTGGCTTGTACATTTATACACTTTTCTGGGGATAAAATTCATAAGTTTCATCCAATTATAAAGAAATGTACCCAAGTGACAGGATGCACTTTTAAAGCAAGGAAGCTTTCAGGCCAGTAAAGGATCACTGGCGGAAAAACACGCGTAACTTTTAAAGTGATGGTTTTGTCAAACAAGTCGAGTTCTAACTTAGACGGAAGAAATTTAGAAGCAACATAAACATGATCACCCAGGCACACTCTGTGCATTTGCAAAGCAGTGCGGAAGAGTTTCTAGGTTGGGCGGAGGAAAGTCCTCCCAGCCCTCCCACGGGACACCTGGAGCCCGGTCTCACTCCTGGGGGACCTTAACACCCCCCTGCCCTGGCCGTCTACTTGGTACCTGGATTTTTATGCTAACTCCATGTACCTCGATGCTTGTTTTCTCTTAAGGACACTCGTTCCCACTCTGAAGGGCTTGGTCATTGGACTGTCCCTTCCTTGAGGTGCCACTGCTACACTGAAGCCATTCTTCCTGGCTCTCCCCGCAGGACTAGAGACACAGCCAGCCCCACGCTTCACGACACCATCCCGTCCCTGCGTCCAGCCTCCCCCAGACTCTTGTCCTCAACGTCTTCTTGTGGTCCTCAAATGCCGGCCACCTGGCCTCCCTCTGGTGTCTGAGCAGACGAAGACCGACACTGACACCAGCCCTTCCCAGCTCAGTGGACAGAGGCGCCATCATCTATTGACTCGTAGCCAACAGAAAATTACCTTTTTCTGCACTTTCTATCTTGGACCCGGGGCTTTTCCCCTATGTCCCAAATGTCCAGTTTTTTTATAAATACAAAAATAACATTCTCTATTTTTCCATGATATATTTTATTAGTTCACAGCCATCTGTGACAATCTTTGAGAAACAGCCTCTGGGAAACGCCAAAGAAATAACTTACAGGCCCGTGGGCAGCCTGGGAGTGCCTCGAGCATTGCAGCAAATTCGACCACTTTTATTTCTTCTGTCTCCACCTGTCCACGTTACTGTGCTCTCTGCTTCCGACTCACCTCTGTTTCTGCCGTTTGCCCCACGTGGCTGGCTGTGTCACTGGGACACACCTGAGCACTGGGCTGGGGAAACGGTAGGAGAGAGACGAAGACAGGGTCCCCGTGTTTAAAGCCACGCTGCTCCCCTCCCTGCTCGTGGGCAAGTCTGGTCCCCGACGTTCCTGACCCTGACCCCTTTACCTTCTCCGCTGTCTTTCTCCTCTCTTCTAACGACCGGTGTCACTGGAGAAGTGCGGTCGGACCACGGACAGAGCCGCAGGACCAGGGGCTGTTCCAGCTGTGTTGCCCCAGCGGAAACCCCAGGGCCTGAGCGGCAGGAGGGGCCCGGACGCCTCCTCGCTTCCTGCCCTGGGGGTCTTGTTGCCTAAGACGCTAAGTGGCGGAGTGACTGCAATACACGTTATTAGTAAAATTAGCCTGGACGTGCCAGCCTGCTCAAATATTCTCATTTTATGACAGAAGCCTGAGGTTTACTGGATACTTGGAAATGGTAGTTTTTATTTAAATTCCACATTTCGTGTTTACTGTGGCTGTGATCCCACAACATACTCCTAGACTCCAAATATAAGTTACATTAAACCATTTTCTGAGAAAACTGAAATGCAGTATATACTTTAATTTCATGTGTTTTTCTTCATACAGTATTACCATGAGAATACCCCAAATACAATTTAATTAATGATAATAAGAAGAAAAATAATTTTAGCGATTTCGTTCATTTATGAGAAACAGGATAGTTTTTACATGCAAATAAATCCCTCGATCATTTTTATGCACATCGAATGCATGAATTGATGACATACAATTCTCAGCCATATCAAGAACCATTTACTTCACCTATAAAGTTCTAATTCACCATGTCCATAAATGTCATCAATAGAAAAGCCAAAGCCTTGTTTTCACATAATAAATAATCATCTTCTTTTCCTAGTTTCTAGTATTCTTTTCTAGTTCACGTGCAACTACAGTTTTGCTCTCCTTGTGTATTTGTGAACTTTCTCTGTTTCCAACATGAAGAAGGGTTTCTGAGATGAAACGAAGGTGGGAAAAGAGTGAGCTCTTCATTTCTTATATTGTTGAACATTCTTCACTTGGAATCAAGTTGATGGATTTATTGTTGAAACTACATTGTTCTGCAGATGACATGATCAAGTGTTTAGAAATTCCAAAAGTTTCTGCAAGCTATTAGAATTACAAAGTCGAGTTAAGGAGGTTACTAGATATGAAATCATACATGGACAAATCAATCAAACTCCTAGATATACCAAAAATAAAAAGTACAAAAACTTTATAAAGCAAAAAGACACATGAAAGATAAATCAAATGAAAGTATGCAACACCTCTACTCTAAAAACTCAGCAACACTACTGAAGGCAACCCCCCTGCGGGGAACACACCCAAAGGAAATGGAATCAGTAAGACGAAGGAGATGTCTGCGCTCCTGCGTGCATTGCAGCATTATTCACAATACTCGCGGTATGGAATCAACTCAGTGTCCGTGGTCGAATGGATGGATAAGGAAAATGTGCTGTATAGACACGACTCAGCCTTAAAGGAGGAGAAAATCCTACCTGTGATAAAAAATACACATAAACCTGGGGGACATGACGCTCAGTGAAATAAGCCAGGCACGGAAAGACGAACACGGCGTGATCTCCCTTATTGAGTATACCTGGGAGCTGAGCTCGCTGAAGCGGAGTGCAGAATGCGGTCAGCAGGGCCAGGTGGGAGCTGGGGCCTGGGGAGAGGCTGGTCCGAGGCTACAAAGTGTCTGTTAGAGGAGGCGGAGGTTCAGGAGATCTGCTGTACAACTCGGTGACTATAGTTAGCAATGATGTTTTCTGTACTTGAGAATTGCTGAGAGTGGATTGTGTTCTCACCACAAAAATAATGAATACGTGAAGTAATGTAT
Organism: Indri indri; assembly: GCA_004363605.1. Classification (NCBI taxonomy): domain Eukaryota; kingdom Metazoa; phylum Chordata; class Mammalia; order Primates; family Indriidae; genus Indri; species Indri indri. The sequence continues at coordinate 29,110 of RJWJ010007732.1, read as the reverse complement.
TAATGTGTGTGGCAATAGCTTGTTTAGCCACTGTATGATGTACACACATTTCAAAACATCAGGTTGTACATCTGAAATATATACAATTTTATTTGTCAATTTAATAATAAATAATAAGAAAAGAATTTAAATGCCTAAATTTTGGTATATATGAACAGATATACCATGCTAACGTCTTAAAAAATCAATATTACATTAATTTATTTTTTCTCACAATAATCTGTGGATATAATGCAGTTACAATTAAAATTCCAGAAGGTTTTTTAGGGAATATTGAAAAACTCTTCCTAAAATATCCTGGCCATAAAAATGGCCCAGGCAACCTCAAAGAACAAGAATGTACCTGGATCACTGAAGCTGGCAGATACCAGGATCCGTAACGAAGCTGTGATAACTGACAACAGACCCCTGGAACAAAACAGGTATGGGGTCATTCCCACACACACAAGCTACCTGATCCATGAACAGTGCAATACTGCAGAACAGTGGGCAAATGATAGTCTTTCCAATAAATAAAGCTAAGTAAGCTGGATTTATATATGAAGAAATTAATATTAATCCTTACTTTACCAATTCACAACAATAAATTCTAGATGCACTGCAGATCTAAATGTAAAAAATAAACTATAAACCGTTTCGAATAAATGATAGATCACCTTATGATTTGGAGAAAGCAAATAATTCTTAAATAGGACAAAAACTGTGAACAAAATATGGATACATTTGACTATAATAAGATCAAGTACCCGTGTTTATCAGAAGGTGCCGTTAAGAGTGTGAAAGGACAAGCCCCAGCATGAGATGTTCGTAATACGTTCATGAGATTTGCTCCCGGAATATATGAAGAACTTTAACAAATCAATAAGAAAACAAAAAGAAATAATAGGAAAATAGGCAAGCAATTTAAATAGATACTTCACAAATGTGCATCAAAATGGTCAATAAATACATTAAAAGATGCTCGACTTCCTTTGTTATTAAGAACATGTAAAATACTACTGCATAGCCATCAGAATAGTTAAAATAGAAAAGACTTTGAATGCAAGTTATGTCGAAGATGTGGAACAAACAGAACTCTCTTTCATTTCTGGTGGGCTTTTAAATTGGTACAACTTTGCAAAACAGGTGGGTGTACTAGATATTGTTAGCAACACCATTCACAGTAGCTAAACACGGCCAACGACCAAAATGCCCAGCCCCACCGCAACAGATCCATAGACTGTGGCAGCCACACAGTGAAACTCTCAAACGCTGAAGACGACTGAACCACAACTTCTTGCAACACTGCACATAAATCCCCAGAGCAAAATGCAAGACAGGAAAGAGCGCACACTACATGACTTTATTTACTCGTTTACACTTAGAGACAGGCTGGAGTGCAGGGCTGCAATCAGAGCTCACGCAGCCTCGAACTCCAGGCTCACGCGATCCTGTCACCCAGTGGCTAGGACTATAGGCAGGTGCCACCACGTCCCACTGACTTTTTCCTATGTTTTTGCAGAGACGGAGTCTCGCCATGTTCCTCAGGCTTGTCTTGAACTCCTGGCGTCAAGCGATCCTCGTACCTCAGGCTCCCAAAGTGCTGAAATTACAGGCCTGAGCCACTGTCCCCAGCCCTATGTAATTTTATTATACAAATTCCAGAAACCAGTAAAATCAATCTATGGGTGGTGGTTCAGGATAGTGGTTAGCCTTGGCATACGGTAGCATCTGAAGGGACACAGGTGGTTTCCTGGATGCTGGTTATACTCCGCTTCTTGTAGGGTTCTGGTGAAGGCAGGAGTGGTCTGTGTGTGAACATTCATGGCTCTATATGCTATGCACTTATGATTTCATATTTTTGTTATACTTATGGGCTGGGCATGGTGGCTCATGCCTCTCATCCCGGAATGTTAGAAGGCTGAGGCAGGAGGACCCCTTGAGGCCAGGAGTTTGAGGCTGCAGTGAGCTGTGATCACACCCCTGCACTCCAGCCTGGGAGACAGAGCCAGACCCTGTCTCCTAAAAATTTTTCCATATTTTTACTTACAGATGTTATTATATATTTCAATGAAAATCTCCCAGCTGTATCTCTTTATATAAAACAATGTAACCAAGAATCAAATGATTCTTCCAAACTTTGATTTCTAAAATTGATTTTTGTGGCTTACTGGAGCTCAGAATTCTTGACTTTGCAGAAGGACTTTGCTCATGTTAGTCAGTTTAGCTAGCCAATATTCATCTGATCCCCAGAGGGTGTTCAACATAAAATTTATACATTCACAAACATTTTTCTATTCTGCTTTCAAGATTTCAATAAATTTTGTCCCGCCGTATTCCATGATAAGAGGCGTTTTCAAGTGAAATACTTTATAGAGATCGTGTCTCAGAGTGAAATGCATATTGGGCTACATTTATGTAAATTTGGTTACACTTGGGTCTTTTTAGGACAATTGTATGAATAGCAATTAAAGAAGAAGTGCGTCAACATCATTTTGGAAAAGTGGAACTGAGGAAAGCGTGAGGAAATCTGAATGTTTTCTGGGTAAGACTTTCCCACAACCGGTATGAATCTACTTTGTTTTCATTTACTTATTTATTTTTATTTCAGGGTATTGTGAGTGTAGAAACATTTTGGTTACTTTTATGTCTTTGCCTCACCCAAGGGAGGGTTAGAGGCGTGCCCTTCCCGTCTGCAATGCTGTGTCCTTTAGTTGTGAGTTTACCCCCGCCCATCCCTGGAGAGTATCGCTGCCATGTGAGCACCGGAGTGTTGTTCATCAGTTAGTGCCAGTTTGATGGCGAGTACACGCGGAGCCCGTTCTTCCGATCTTGTGATAATCTACTTTCTTGGCATGGCAAAATATCACACTTGCTATGTCCACACGTCCCTTCCTTCGGCCTCACAAGGAGGAGGCGCTGGGCCCCCCAGTCCTCAGGCGCTGCCTGGGGTCCGCCTCTGCTCCAGGCAGCAGGGGGGTGTCCTACCGGCAAAGCTGCGATGAGCGCCAGCCAGATGTACGACCTTTCTCCACGATCTTCCTTCCTCAATCTCTCTCCTTTTTAAAATCACAAACAGTGATTCTGAGACATTTAAGAAAATATACGTTCCTCTCCCCAGCATTTTGAAACAGATCATTTTGGCTTACAATTAATTGCCTTATTACCTGCGAACGTCTTATTCTGATCAGGCGTCAAAACTGGTGGCAAGCATATAGATGTAACCTGTTCTCCTATAATTTAATTCGATTGCTGAGACGGTAAATAACACGCCATTCAAACCCTTTTTTCCTTTTTGTCCGTGATTCTTGCAGCTGCCGATCGCTCTGCCCGCGCGCATGCGCACTCTCACCCTGGTCTCGCCCAGCACCATCTGACAGGCGTTTCCGTTCTCGAGATGTTTTCCGGCGCTTACCCTTGGCGCTTTCCGCAGCCTGGGTTGCTGTGATGCTTTCCGTGCCCGGATGGCTGCATCGTCGCTGCGCCGGGCTCGGCCGCGTGTCCGCCGCCTGCGAAGTCCCGCGAGAGCCCGGAGTGCTGTGGTTCTCGCGCTGCAGCGATTCGGTGCTCGGGTTTGAGAGTGTCCTCGCGTGCGTTCTGCAATAAATTGTGTAAGTGAGCTGTGGAGGAACTAATTGGTTAATAACCATAATTGGGATTAAAGAGTAATTTTGATTTTAAAAGATGCTTAAAAGGATAAATACTCAGCTGTCTCAGTTTGGCATTAAAAAGAGATAAGTCTCCTTAAACGACTTCACATAATGGAAAAGACGGGCGGGTTAAACGCTACCAGACGTCGAGGTGACGAGCCACTGTCCAGGCCCTGCTGGCGGCAGGCTGCTGGCGGGAGCTGTTCGCATCGCCCCGAGGGGCCCGACGACGACTGTTCGTGTTTCATGTTGCTCAGGGAACGTGCGCTGTGCGGGGCAACAGATTAAACTGTGCGCACAGGAACACAAGCCCCCAGGAGGGGACGTGGGGACGCGGTGCGGGGCTTGCTGGCCGTGCGGGCCTGAGCGCGGCGGTCCGGGCGGGCTGGCGCTGCTGCGCGGGCAGGAGCCGCAGCCGGTCCGAGCCAGGCAGGGCCTGGGAAAGCAAGCACAGTGCTGGCTGCAGGAGAAGAAAACACGGCAACAAGAGGAGGAAAATCCAGACATAAAAAAGGTACAAAACCACAAAAATTTGCTCCCCAGTTTGTATTAAGTCAAGTTCAATCTCTCTGAAGCCCTCTCAGTCCCATCTAATACTTTTTTGAACTGGGCCGTTCATATGGACTTTACCCGTGTAAAGTGTGTGCCCACCCCCCTGTCAGTGATTTATAGGATTTCATAGTGCTCGCGAGCAAGTAGATTGATGTGTAGCTTTGTCTGTATTTAGGCCCGTGTGGTACCAAGAACCACAGTGTCGTCTTTGTATATCCCATAGCAGCTAGCACAGTTATTTGCACACAGTAAGTGCTCAGGAAGTAGTTATAGATCACCCGAGACTAGAATTCAGATTTCATCCTGTTGGAGCACAGAAGGGAATGAAGATGTGCTTATGCTCTGGTGTTTTGGGTGTTTGGTATCAGCAGTATGCATTTGGTATCAGTTGTATGCATTTGGTATCAGTGGTACACATTTGGTATCAGCTGTATGCATTTGGTATCAGCGGTATGGGTTTGGTATCAGCTGTAGGCATTTGGTATCAGTGGTATGGGTTTGGTATTAGCTGTATGCATTTGGTGTCAGCAGTATGGGTTTGGTATCAGCTGTAGGCATTTGGTATCAGCAGTATGCATTTGTTATCAGCTGTATACATTTGGTATCAGTGGTATGCATTTGGTATCAGCGGTATGGGTTTGGTATCAGCTGTATGCATTTGGTATCAGCAAGTATGGGTTTGGTATCAGCTGTATGCATTTGGTATCAGCAGTATGCATTTGTTATCAGCTGTATACATTTGGTATCAGCGGTATGCATTTGGTGTCAGCTGTATGCATTTGGTATCAGCAGTACGGGTTTGGTATCAGCTGTATGCATTTGGTATCAGCAAGTATGGGTTTGGTATCAGCTGTAGGCATTTGGTATCAGCAGTGTGCATTTGTTATCAGCTGTATACATTTGGTATCAGCGGTATGTATTTGGTATCAGCTGTATGCATTTGGTGTATCAGTGGTATGCATTTGGTATAAGCGGTATGCATTTGGTATGAGTAGTATGCATTTGGTATCAGCAGTATGCATTTGGTATCAGCTGTATGCATTTGGTGTCAGCTGTATACAGTGCATCCCTTCAGGGCTCTGCACCACGAACACACGGGCACTCTGGAGTTGGGCAAATTGCACTAAATACGTGCAGGTTTTAATTCAGGAGGAGATTTTAAAATTATACCCATAAATTCAGGACACATGCCAGGTCTAATTCTGAATATTCTGGAAATAATCAATTCTGTTCACATGTACTAAGTAGTACCACTTCATGACCAAACCTGATGTTTGTTTTCTCATTCCTTTTTATAACCAAAATCTTACTTCCCAAATGGTATTTCTTCCAAGAACCTTCTCATCCTAAAGGAAGTCGAAATTGGCACAGAGATAGCAACTTGCTTGGCAAAGTGATTGTTTAGAAGGTGGTGCTGTGAGCATTGTGCCGCGCAGTTAAGGACTCATGCTCACGTTCACATGCTGTGTGGTGTGGCTTTGCTGTCAGGCCAAACCAATGATGCGTGGTCAACTCCCCTCCTGTGTCACGACCTCTGCTTCACAATGGCCCAGCCCACTCTGCTTAAAAGTTATTTATCTACTCAGGAAAACATTTTTACCTTGTGGCTTAAAAGAAAAAAACCCAAACCCCTTAACTTGGCAGACACAAGACCCTTAACTCCTAGATCCAATCCATCCCATGACTTCAAATCCACAGGCTCTGATATGTTCTCCACCACCCAGGCACACCTGTGCTTTCCATGTTCACTGCACACACTGTTCCCTCCCCGGAATGTAATTCCCAGAGGTTTTTTTCATTTCGCAAATGCTGAATGAATATTACATTTAGTAAATTCTACAGGAGTTCAGAGATAGAGTGAAACGTAGTGAGTTTTATAGAAAAAATACTTGAGCCAAATATAATTCCAAAAATCAGTATTATCTAATTTAACCGTTACTGGTCCGTTTTTCTTTTTCTTTTTTTTTTTTTTTTTTTTTTTTTTTGAGACAGAGTCTCACTCTGTTGCCCCGGCTAGACTGCCATGGCATCAGCCTAGCTCACAGCAACCTCAAATTCCTGGGCTCAAGCGATCCTTCTGCCTCAGCCTCCTGAGTAGCTGGGACTACAGGCATGTGCCACCATTCCCGGCTAATTTTTTCTATATATTTTTAGTTGTCCAGATCATTTCTTTCTATTTTCAGTAGAGACAGGATCTTGCTCTTGCCCAGGCTGGTGTCGAACTCCTGAGCTCAAATGATCCACCCGCCTTGGCCTCCCAGAGTGCTAGGATTACAGGTGTGAGCCACCACGCCCGGCCCCATTACTAGGTTTTCTTAAACTTCTGTTTTTGAAGTATTATTACAATGTGAAAACATTAAAGAAGAATTTTGTTAATGATCTCTAATGTCATCACCTTGACGTAGTTGATTTTAGTTCTTTCTATGCTTCTTTCTAATCTTTGACTATATAAATATATGTTTTCACATTGATGTAGTAATGATACACATAGAATTTTATGTTGTTTTATTATTTTACAGTCCTATAATTATTTTTCTTTCCCCGAGTGTGATGCTAATGTTTATACTGAAGCAGTTACTTCACTACATACTGACAGTCATTCTGTTATTGCCGATACCCAAGTTGTCCCTAAATCCTTGTCTGTGAGCAACCGCACAGGGCACCTTGAGGCATTACACCATTTCGATCTATTTTAATTATTTCATTATGATAAGAGAATATGCAGTTATTAGGTCAAAGAATAAGTACAGTAAATGCCTGAAAGTATAATTCTTAAATAGTTATTCTAACATTGGAAAATTTCAATATAAATAAGAATTGCCCTAGAAACTTCTTTGAAACTACAGGTCTCCTAAGTTTTACCTGGAGGTATTATTATACTGGACCGTGGAGACGGGGCCTACGGATCTGAGCTTTAACCATCACCGTGGGTGACTCTGATGCATATATTTATATTATGAAATAAAAACTCAGAAAAAAACGGGAACAAAGAAATAAGAAAGGCTGTAGAGAAAGCTGGGTCTACCTTGCCTCGCTGTGTCTGCACATGGCTCTAAACGTTTCAATTCAGAAATTCACTTTAACATGACATTAAGAAAAATTGTGTTATTAGTATTTTATAAATGTGCCTCATGTTTTTATTGAATCTGTTTTCATTTTATTGTACCAATTAATTTATTTAAAATGGTTTTTTCTAAAGAGAGAAAATTGGAAATACCTTGAAGAAAACAGTATACTTTAATGCACCTCCCACAGCTGCACAGACAGAGGACGCAGGTGTCCTAACAGTGCTTGGGAATGTTTGCCGATGCTTGCGCCTTTGAGAGCACATGCCACGTACCATGCCACGTGGACTGTGGTGCCGTGTGGAGCCTTTCCAAAAGCGTGAGGAGATCACGTGCCCTTCATATGCTTCTTGTTAGGCTCACGCAACAGCCTGCAAAGCTGCATTACTGCTTTGAGTGAGAATAATAACTTTGTGATTTTCTTTCCTGGAGACACGCTCATCCCCCCAGGTTTTTCAGGAAAACAAACAAACAAACCCAAAAGACAATTTAAATAGCCAAGGGTGATGTATTTGGTTTGGGTGGCAGAACAGCCGGGAAGGTAAAGGCGAGGTTCGGTAGGGATGACAGCTGGAGAAGGACCAGGTAATAAAGTCTCCATGTATCCTTGGCTGATAGTTAAACTGCATGTTGGTGTGGAAGACTCTGGAGAGCCCAAAGAAAGCTTTGCAAACTTGCTGATTTTTTTTTTTTTTTTTTTTTGAGACAGAGTCTCGCTCTGTTGCCTGGGCTAGAGTGAGTGCCGTGGCGTCAGCCTAGCTCACAGCAACCTCAAACTCCTGGGCTCAAGCGATCCTCCTGCCTCAGCCTCCCGAGCAGCTGGGACTACAGGCATCACCACCATGCCCGGCTAATTTTTTTCTATATATTTTTAGTTGTCCAGATAATTTCTTTCTATTTTTTTTTTAGTAGAGACAGGGTCTCGCTCTTGCTCAGGCTAGTCTTGAACTCCTGAGCTCAAACAATCCGCCCGCCTCGGCCTCCCAGAGTACTAGGATTACAGGCGTGAGCCACTGCGCCCAGCAAACTTGCTGATTTTTAAAATGCACCATGAATCAGAGACAACTTGCCCGATGACAGAAGCCTAATTGGCTTGAGAAACCTGAGCAGAACCTCTGACTAGATGGCTGGCTGGGAATTAACTTAAACAGGAACAAGGGAGGCATTCACGGGCTTAGAAAAATCTGAACAGAACTGTGGGTGACTACATACTGAGAGCAAGAAAGATTTTAAAGCTCGTGTGCAAGCACATTAATTGCTTAATAAAAAAAATGAACAAATAATCAAAAAACAACTCTCTGAAGAGCAAACGGAATCCACTGTTGCTACGAGGTATTATATTATCTACATTGTCTTATTTTCAACCAAGAATGATTAGTCATTAATATAAGGAGGACAGTGTGGCTGGGATAGTACCTTGGAGTGAGTTTTGATTTTAGATGAGTATCAAAACTTAAAAGAAGCTATTACAAATATGTTCAAACACTTTTTAAAAATATAATCAAATAATTCAATGAAAATATACTCTTAATGAGTGAATAGATAGGAAATCTCAATGGAGAAATGAGAAATATAAAAAAGAGCCAGATGGAAATTCTACAGCTGGAAAAAGCATGTGTGAAATAAAAATTCACTAAGTGGATTCATCAGCAGCACTGAGTTGGCGGAAGAAAGAATCAATCTTAAAAAAGATCAATTAAAAATATCCAATTTGAAAAGCACAGAAAAAAACGATTGAATAAAAACGAAATTAAGAGATCTGTTGAACATCATCAAACATCCAACATATACGTAATTGGAGTTCTAAATATATAGAAAGAAACTACAAATTATATAAAAATATTTAGAGTAATAATGCCTGAAAATTTCCCAAATTTGATAAAAGCATTAATTTAAAAATTCATGAGGCTCAAAAAGCCCCAAGTAAGTTACATACAAAAAGAAATACACCCAGACACACTATACTCAAGCCACTAAAGACCCAAAGACAAAGCAAAGCTTTGAAGCAGTGAGAAAGAAAAAGACAATTCGTGTATGAAAAAGAGAAATATGATTTATTATGTTGACTTCTTATCCAAAAAGTTGAGCCCAGAGAAGTTGGAATAAAATGTTCAAGTTTTGAAAAGAAAAAAAAAAAAGATCTTCTATATCTGATGAAACTATCCTTTACAAATGAAGGCAGAATAAGGACATTTTTGATAATCGATCACTGGTAGAATTCCTTCTCACTAGACCTGCTCTGTAAAAAGTATGGAAGGGATGTCTTTCCACTGAAGGTTTCAGATGAAACCTCAGCACACAAGCAATGGTAAATAGGTGGTAAATACAGAGGATTTTTAATTTTAAATTAAAATATAGGTTCATTATATGTCTCTTATTCTCTTGATTTTTATCAAAAGACATAGGGCTGCTTAAAGCAAAAATTATAAAAAATGTATTTTAAGATTTGTGATGTGTATTGCTAGAACGTGTACGGCAATGAAAGAACAGGGAGTGGGAGGAAGGGATGAGCTGGTGTAGTTTGTGCACATGTCGACGTGCGTTGGTACCAACCTGACGTTAAAGACGAATGCTGTGTTATGTCACCTAGAGCGATAACAGAAACACAAAGAAAAATAGCTAAACATTCAATACAGAAATTAAAAGGGCACACTAAATGCATTTATTTAATGCAAAAGCAAAACAAAGAACAAAAAAGAAATGAAACCAATACCCAGCAAAGAGCAGCAAATTCGACCTGCACCCAGCCACGTCAACGGTTACACTCGACTCCAGTGGACGAACCGTAAACCAGAGGCGTCCAGGTGTGGCCTGGGGGAAACATGGGCTGCACTTTGTGATCATTTGGTCCATGAGCTAAGGATGGTGTTTACATATCCAACGACTGCTAAAAGAAGATGATGATGACGATGGTGACGATGACTGTGAGGAGGGGCAGGAGGAGAGATGTGGCAGAGACGGCAGGCGTCTGTGAAGTGGGACCATTTACCACCCGGCCCTTTAAAGCAAACATCTACTAACCTTTCAACTGTTAAAAGCCAAAGATTTTCAGACCAGATAAAAGAGAAAATCATTTTGGACCTTGTCGGACATCGATAGAGGTCTTTATTAAAAGTATAATAAGGAAATTATAGGAAAAATTATGTCAGCAAATTCGGTGATTTAGAAGAAGTAGACAAATTATTTGAAATATGTAAATTATAAAATCTGATTAAAGAAAAAATAGAAAATCTGAGCAACCCTATGTCTACTAAAGAAAGTTAAATACAAATTAAAACCTTTACACACACACACACACACACACACACACAGAGAAATCTCTAGGCCTAGATATTTTCACTAGTGAGTTCTTGCCAATGGTTAAAGAAATACTCTTTAAGAAAAAAAGAGTTTCTTAAAGCAACTATTTAAAGTGTTTTTTTAAATTTATTTCTTAAATAGAAAATTTAAAAAGCACACAAGCCATGAGAGAAAAAAAAAGGCTGATAACTTGGAGTGCTGTTCAAAAGACATCGTTAAGAAATAACAAAGCAGCCAGGTGTATGGCTGTAATCCCAGTGCTCTGGGAGGCTGAGGTGAGAGGATGGCTTGAGCTCAGGAGTTTGAGACCAGCCTAAGCAAGAGCGAGACCCCATCTCTACCAAAAATAGAAAAATTAGCCGGATATGGTGGCATGCTCCTGTAGTCCCAGCTACTAGGGAGGCTGAGGCAGGAGGATCACTTGAGCCCAGGAGTTTGAGGTTGCTGTGAATTAGGGTGATGCCACTGCACTCTAGCCTGGGCAACAGAGCAAGACCCAGTCTCAAAAAAAAAAAAAAACAAAGAAAAAAGCAAGCCACGGTTTAAGGGAAAATATTTGCAATACATAAATCTGGCAAAGGACTTGCATGCACAATATGTAAATAAATCCTAAAATTCAATAACAAGAAGACGTACAATTGCACAAAGGGTGGGGGGGCATAAGATTTGAAGAGAGATTTTACAGCAAGTGGTATGCAAATGGCCAATGAGCACAATATCATCGGACAGGAGGGTAATGTTTATACCAGTAAGCACACACATATTAGAATGGCTAAACTTCAAAAGCCTGAATTCCCAGCGTGGGCACTCACTGGAACTCCATGCGTTGCTGGTGGGAAGGCAAAGTCGCATAGTGGCTTTGGGAGGCAGGTTAGCGGTATTTTCTGAGTTCAGCACACACTTCCCATGGAATCCAGACATTTTACTGCTGGATCTTTATCTAATAGCAATGAAACATGTTTCCACATAAGGGTCAGGAGGCAGCCCTATTCATAGTCACTGAAACCCAGAAACACTCAGACTCGCGTCATGGGCGAAGGTGAGAGTGAAATGCAACAGGTCCATGCAGTGAAATACCATTTAGTAGGTAAAAGTAATCAGTTACTCATATGTACAAGTACATGGATGAATCTTAAAAACATCCTGCTGCAGGAAAGACGTCAGGCACAAAAGATTTAACACTGTATGATTCTGTTCATGTTAAGTTTCAGAGACATCAAGATGGCGGCCACAGAAGGCCACTCTGTGGCTGGCTGGAGCCCGGGGTTGGGAGAGACTGACGCCAAAGCCATGCGGGGGCTTCCGAGGGGAGACAGAAGTGTCCTAAAGCTTGACTGTAAGGGTGTTTGTGTGATCACATACATTTACCAAAATCCCTTGAACTACATACATAAATGGGTGAATGTTATTTTATGTAATTTGTAACTCGATAACACTGGGGAAAAAAGAGAAATGGCATTAGCTCACGCAACTGAAAACTCCAGCCGTAGAACTGACGTTCGTTGCAGTAAGATACAGACGAGGTCATCAGAACACACATTTTCCTTAATCCTTGTGTGACCTGTAGCAGATTCAGGATCCCATCATTCTGACAAATACAGCCCCGTTCAGAGGAGAGCTTCTCTTTCCTAGTAATCCCAGCACAAACCCCGTAGCGTAAGTCTTGGACGAATTTGGGCTGCACGCCGGTCCCTGAACAAGTTGTTACCCTCCTGCCACAGGCTGGGTCACAGGCTCTGCCCCAGGGGCAGGAAGAATGAGCCCCGCCCAAGCCCTGCGGACTGGCAACCCACAGGGTCACTCGCGGCAGCACGAGTGCACGTGGTGAGGGCCGGCAGGGACGGCGTCCGAACTCACTGTGCATGTGTTGGCTGTGCTTTTAACAAACGCCCTCAGCTATTCTGGTCTGGACTCCTACACACCATAATTTATGTAAGGATGCTAAGGATGCTGGTTTTACACGTGTACCAAACATTTTTAAAGTGTTTTTCATTTGAGACATGCAAATGCTAGACTGGCCGAGTTCCAGCTGGACGCCCACAAGTCCACCACCAGCCCAGCGTGGGTCAGGATGTCCACCGGTTCATGGGATGGTCAGAGGACGGGCACCTTTCACGATGACACTGTCATCTAGCTGGGAAACGATCATCAGTGAGCAACACACACACAGGACCCGTATCTGTCTTGAAGAGAACATGTGACTTTCCCCCGCATTTGAACTGGGCACATCTTGCCTGCGGTGGATGTTCATGATGAGATCCGGGGTCCTTCAACAGGTTCCTACCGCAGCGCTGCTCCCAAGCCCCTGTGAGCTTCCCCTGGGCACAGAGCCAGCCTGACACCTTTAAATGTCCACCCTGCGGGATCCTGATGAGTTAGAGAAATGTCCCTCCGTCCCTCCATCCTGAGAGCATTCCCCATCTGGGGAAAGACACTGACCAGGAAGGTGACAGAGGTGTAAGGGAAGCCTCGGGGTCTTGGCGAGGTGCAATGGGGCATTCATCAGCAGGACAGGAATGGCCAGAGCTCCCCGGGAGGACGTGCTCCGGATCTGCACACGCCGGCGTTTAGGATCCTAGGAGTGTTCTGTTTTTCTTTTCTCGGGAATGGGAATAAACACCCTGAGGCCGCCCAGCCCAGACTGGACCCTGCTCTGATCCCATCTGGAAACACGCCGAGGGGCTCCCCTGTGGTCTACTGCAGAGGTGAAGCCTGGGCCCGTTCGTGTCCTGCAGCTGCTGAACTCGCACTCCAGGGCACGCACACGCGTGTGCATTCAGTCCACACACCTGTGGATGCATTCCTTAGCCCCGGCTCTGAACGAGGTGTGGAGTTTCCACTGCAGAAAAACGTTAAGGTGTTTTTTCCAGAATCTAAAAAGAGAACACCCTCAGACAACAATGCGTGATTAAGTGCCACACATGGTTTCCCACGCAAACCGGGGGCTTCATAAATGGCGTCCTTATTTGGCTCTGTGCCTCAGCTTAGAGGAGGGAGCGGAAACCCACCGGGGCCCAGAATGGTCAGGAAAATTTTCCTTATGGAATTAGAGCCTGAGCCGAGTGCAGATAGGATTTGCCCAGAGAGGACAGAGAGCACCAGCTTGACCCGAGGAGCAGGCCTGGTGGCCCTCGAGGACAGGTAGGGGGACAGAGATGGGAGGTGTGGGAAACGCAGCCAGACTGCAGAGCAGGGGGCCGGCGCTGAGACCGCCTCAGAGGAAGCACAGGTATGGGAGGAGGAAGCCACGGTCCAGGAGGGGGCTCCGAAGTCCTGGGACTGAGGGTCCCTGTGAGAGCCGTGGGCAGAGACAGGTTCTAATCGGGGAACAGAGGACACAGTGGCAGAAATGGGAAAAGTGGGCTAGATAAGAGAGAGGTGAACGTGCCTTTTTATTTTTAAACAATTAGTAGGACTTGGCAGCAGATTTAACTGGGGTGGAGCAGAGAGAGCCAGGCTGGGCGTGGCTCACAGGACTGGGGTCCAGGGGCCGGGTGAGTCGGAGCCCCAGAGGATACACAGAAAACATGTGGGCATTTGGGAGGTGGCTTCAGAGGGGGTGGAGGAGCCAGGCGTTGGGTGCTGAGACAGATTCACCGTGAACGTTACCACCGAACATCACAGCAGGATACGGGTGAGTGTTGAGAACTTCCAGGGAAAGCTAGCGAATTATCTTGTAGAGTGATCGACATAGAAATTATGCTGAAAGTCACGAATGAGCTCTCTTCCCAGACAGAAACCCACTTAAAGAAGGTGTCTCGTCAACCACCTTGACACCTACAGTCTGGGTCGAGCAAACTCCGTTTGCCTTTGACCCCGTTCTTGAGATCCCTGCTCTTGCTCAGAGCTCAGTTTAGACACTGCGCTGGCGCTGCAGTGGGGGAGTCAGCAGTCGTGGGTGCCACTCACGTGCACCCCCATGTACGCATGGCTTTCCCTGTGCATTTGGGGATCCGCGGAGTCCCGCCCTGGGCTAAGCCCCCTCCCAGTCCATGGCTGCTCTACCCAGCGAGGCTTCTCCCTCTCAGCACCGCTGACCTCCCGTAAGGCAGAGGCTGTTTATCGATTTCTGCCAAGCACTGTGCTAGGCACTGGGGACACAGAATAAATAAGTCATGGTCTGTGCTCATAGTTTATTAGCGGGCAGTGCACACAGGCAGCTGCCCACCATAAGCACGTGTACCGAGTGCAAAAATAGAGTTGTGAATCAATAGTGGAGTGTAGCTGATGGGAAGCAACGGGCTCTCCCAGGACGTGGTGTTTGGTCAGGGCCTTAATGGATGAGTGAGAGGGAAGGCAAAGCTTCGTGGCGGGGCACGAACCCGGGGACAAAGAGCACGGAAGCATGAGATCACACGCGGCGTTTGCCTTTGTGATTCCTGTTCAAAGCGACTGTGGTTTTTCTCACGGAAGCCGGTCATCCTCCGATACAGAAATGCGTGTGATAGGAGGGTGTTCGGGGCCATTTCTGGGACCCAGACACACATGTCACATGACTCCCGCTGCTTGCCTGCCAAGGCGTCGTGCGGCATTTCCAGCGTGACACGTGTGCTTGCATTCAAATCGCGCGTCGCTGGCGGGAGAGCTCACCCGAAGCTTCCTTTCTGCAGATGAACGTGCGGCGCATTAGGATGTGGGGATGTGGCTGAGTCCCGGACCCGTAGTGGGCGATCTTGCCCTTCCACCTTCTCTGCACACCTGAGAACCTCGTTGCCCCAAAGGGATGGAACCCGAGCGCTGGGCATTGTGCGGTTCAACTGAATCAAACGCCAATGAGCATAAGTGCGGTCATCGTGATCCCTTAATGGCAGGGTAGATGTGGAACCAGCTTTTGTGTCCCGTAATTTCTTGGCTTGCCAAATTTTTCCAGTTCATTTCGTACACGTAATTGAGGCCCTGGAGCCCCAGTCACCGGTATTTTTTTTTTCAGTTCTATGAGTCTTTGAACACGAGATCAATCTGTCTTTCCTGACTGCATCGTGGCTGCCCTTGCACAGGAGATGAAGGCAATTTGGGAGCTGCAGCTGTCAACCTATTGTTTGAACTCGTGGCCCGCGTGGCTCTTCCAGGGCCATGTAGAAGACGGGGCTCTGTTACAGCCAGCAGCGTGGCTCCCACCTTGACATCTGGCTGAATTCCTGCTCAATTTAAAGCAGCTGCAGCTATTCCCCTGTTCTAACGACTCTCCTTATTACCTGACAATCTATCTGAACTATCGACTCATTTCCGACCTGCCAGTTCTCTCAAAAGTTATGGAAATGGTCTTCGAACTGCAGCTTCAGCATCTCCTCCCCCCGGCTGTCTGCGCATCGATAGATCCTGTCATTGACAGAGGAGAGGGGCCGATCGAGCCCGCCGCGAGCGCCAGGTGCTGAGCTGCAGCCACTGGCTGGCGGGGGAGCCTCATGGCCGCGGCGGGTTGGGGCCGAGGGCATCTGTCACAGCCCACGTCCCTGATCCTTGGCACTGGACTGGCAAGTGCGGGGCAGAGTGCCTCGGTATCTCGCATGTGCTGCAGAGGTTCTGCCTTCCTTCCTGCTCTTGTTTCCCAAGAACCACTGCGTTCACCTTTTCGAAAGAGATTGTCAGTTGGTGTTTTCAATTCCTTGCTGTCTCTGTCCCTCATTCAGACAAACGAGGGCTCTGCCCTCCAGAACGCTGGGCTCAGGATTTATAGGCAGCTCCGTCAAGCCACGGCCTCGTTCTTCATGAACTCACTGAGCTCGCCGGCCCGGACTGCTGCAGGGGCTGGGCAGGAGGGAGGCCCCAGCAGGCCCGAGACAGCTGCTCTCTGCCCCTTCTCGCTGGGCAGACGCCAGCAAGGCACCGTCTCTGTCTCCTCATCTGTAAAAGAGCCTGAAGGTAGCTTTCGCCCTCCCACACCCGTCTTTTGAATGAAAGAAGACAGTATAAGTGTTTTGAAAATTACAAAAGAAATATGCTAAATATATGTAGTTATAATTATTGGTGATGAACTATCAAAGGCTTGGTCCTTGCCCTGGGGGAGTCAACAACCTTCTTGAGACAAAGCAAGCAGGACATGGGTCACCTGGGCACAGTTACGTTCTCTGCACAGAGCCGCCTTTCATTATCGTGACCCTGTGTGGAACCACTCACGAGTGTGTGAGGCATTCAGCACAGGGAGACCTAAAATCTCAATGGCGTTTAGCTTGTTGTGGGGGCCTGGTTTCAAATTTTCATCCTTCGACGGATGTTTAATGCAAGAAAATGGAAGACATTAAAGATAAGACCAACACTTAACAATACAAACTCAAATCTTTGGGATGTAGCTTTTTATGTAGTGGCTTTTGTTCCTAGGCCTACCTCGTTGATCGGAAAGGGTTAATATATTGGTTTCACTAAAATCTTACAGGCAACTTTGGCTCTGTTTTGAATCACGACAAAGCAATTCGGGAAAGTTGTGTCAGAATTTTGCATTCCGTAGACCCAGGCTCCAGGGTCCAATTCTCCTTGGATGGTGACCGTGGCAATTTGCACGTATCTGTCGTAAGATTGATTATATTGGCTTATAGTTGTATTTTAAAGGCCTGGCCCCCAGGTAGAATCTGCATGAGCCGAGGTCAGTGAAATTGCGTATATTGTAAAAATCTTGTGCACACGGAGCCTTCCAATGTGTTTTGTGCGTGGTAGACGCTTGGTTAGTGAACAGGAAAGAAGGAGGGAGAAACGGGCGTGAGACGTGAAGAACCCAACACCAGCCGTGGGAAATCGTGGCTCGGGGAGCAAGTAACAAAATAGAAAATTAGGAAACAGACTCAGGCTATAAGAGCTTGACAATTGTAGGACTATTCAGGGAAAGACCGTAGTAAACTTCACATTTTCTACCCAATCATAAAGAAATAAATTTTAACCTTTCATCTTGAGGTAATTTCAGCCTTAATGTTAATTACTGCACATTAGAAATTAGACATCCACCCTTGATTTTAAAAATAATGGACTTAAATTTTTTTAAACTGTGAGCTCAATTAGTCAGATTTTAGTTTACTGTATTTAGTTCTGAAATTAAACACAAAACTGCGGTCAAATTATTCTTAATCTCTAGTAATGAATGTATTTCTAATCAACCAAGTAATCAAAATTGTATAAAAGGTGTTTGTTTATGTTAAAAAGAATCAATGTAGAATTTTAGGTTAATTTTATAATCAGAAATATAAAAATAAACAAATAAGACGTAAGTTGCTGCAAAGTTCTGGAGCCCACCCCGACCTCGCCTGCAGCAGTGACGGTCACTCTCTCTGTCACCATCACGGCTGCTTCGCAAGGTGCAGCTTGAACATCTTCTCTTCTTACGTCCCTCAAATGAACGAGATGATTTTAATCAGTTCAGAAGTTTAACTGCAGCCAGGTTTTCGATCATCTCTGAGAGGAAGCCTCTTAAATAGTCCACAGATACCTCGAACTCACGGTGCGTAAAACCTACCTCCTCTTCCTTGTGTTTCCTACAGAATCCATTCGTTCATTCATTCATTCATTCGTTCCACAAAGCTGCCCGCACAGACTGAGCTCTGCGGCAGAAGCAGCATCAGGGAGGCCACGGGCCCTGCTCACGGGCCAACATTTCCACGGAGGAACGTGGAATTAAATACCTAGACTTTCAACTTCCTTCTCGGATACCCGACAAAGGAGGAATAAAAAGTGGCCGTAAAAGCGTTTTAACGGTGAACTTTACCTGGTCTATTGGAAATGGGAACGCTTCATATGTGATGTTTGGGTTGAAGAATCCTTGAGCTGAGAGAATAACTAGCCTTTAACTGAGAGGATGGAGCCGGGACGAGAGCAAGAAGCCCAAGCGGGCACGGTACGGCGTGTTCGAGGCACACGCTTGTGCGCAGCTGGCGCTCTGTCTCCCGGATTGCTGGAACCACTTTACATTCGCAGCAGCAACGGGGAAGAGCCACGGTTGCTCCACGGTCTTGCCTCTGCCACCAGCAGAGCTTTAAGTCGTAGCCGTTGTAGTGGGTGTACAGTGGTGTCTCTCTTTATAGATTTCATTTGCACTTGTCTGACAAGCATCTTTGACGAGCTTATTTGCTATTCGCGTGTGTGTGTGTGTGTGCGTGTGCACGTCTTTGTGAATTATCAGTTACTCTGCCAGCATTGGGAACAGAACTTCAGTAATCCCTTGGGACATCTCACTTTTCTCACACCTTCCTCCCATAACAGCTCACCAATCCTGCACCTTTTACCCGCTAATTATCTCGCAGATCTGTTCGGCTCCCGTCCACTGCCACCTCCTAATCAAGCGATGGGCCTCTCCAGTCTGGCCTGGCTTGGTGACTAGCGTCTTTGCCCTTGGTACATTCTCCAGCATGCCACAGAAATGGCCCCCGGGTCATGCCAAGCCTCTCTTGCAAACTCTCAAGCGCTTTTCTCTGTCCCCCCTGGGATAAAGGGCAACACCACTGGTGTGCAGGTCTGGCCCCTGCCTCTGCTGTGGCTTCGTCTGGCACCAGTTGACACCTCCTTTTGGTGCACCCCGCCACGCTGGTCTTGCACTCCCTGGAGGTGCCACCCACACCTGCCAGTCCCTCCCCTGGCTGGCCTTGCACCTCCCCGAGCGGTCAGCATGTATCGCCCTTACATTTCCAGGACACTGTTCTCTGAATTTCCTTAGCAGGTCAAATACCCCATCATTTCTCTCATTATTCCACACACCTTTCACTTGTAGAATTTGTCGCAACCAGAACTTTACCTGTATTGCGTGATCCTGGTTCACAGGTCCTCGTGATCTCTCCTCTCTGCGCGTGCAGAGGACAGGCCTGCTCTGCTCACCCCACGTCCACGGGCCCAGGGGAGTGTCTGACCTCAGGAGGTGCTCAACGAACATTTCTTTATTAAATTAAAAATGAATAAGAAGCCCAAATGGGTATTCAGAGATAAATCTGGGACTAAGTTTAGTGCAGGACTTAGAGAAACCTGAACCACTTTTTTTTAAGATGAAATGTCCACATTTCCTGACAGTCCGAAGAGAAGATAAATGAAGCACATACTATAGAATTAGTATTTCAGATTTTTTAATGTTTTGAGCTGCCTTTTTAAAAATTTTGAGGTGAGGTGGGAGCGGCGTAGGGGGAGCTGCAGCGTCGGGGGGGCTGGGCCAGAGCTGCGGGGAGGCCAGTGGGCTGTCAGAGACCGGCTGCCACTCTGAGCTGACTCGTTAAGTGCTCTTCGGCCTTTTTAAATTGTGCAGTCATGGCAAGGCCTTTCAGTGAGTTTGTGAGTGGCTGAGTGTACATGTCTGTGTGAGTGCGTGTGAGTGCATGTGAGTGTATGTGAGTGCATGTGTGTGCATGTGAGTGTGTGTGCATGTGTGTGTGAGAGTGTATGTGTGAGTGCATGTGAGTGTATGTGTGTGCATGTGAGTGTATGTGTGAGTGCATGTGAGTGTATGTGTGTGCATGTGAGTGCATGTGTGTGCATGTGAGTGCGTGTGAGTGTATGTGTGTATGTGAGTGTGTGCATGTGAGTATACGTGTGTGAGTGCATGTGAGTGCATGTGTGTGCATGTGAGTGCGTGTGAGTGTATGTGTGTGCATGTGACTGCTTGTGAGCGTGCATGTATGTGCATGTGTGTGAGTGTATGTGAGTAGTGGGTGTGCATGAGTGCATGTGTGAGTATGTTTGAGTATATGTGTGTATGCATGTGAGTGTGAGCGTATTTGTGTACATGTGAGTGCATGTGAGTGTGCGTGTGTGTGCATGTGAGTGTGTGAGTGTATGTGTGTGCATGTGAGTGTACATGTGCATGCATGTGAGTGCATGTGTGTGCATGTGAGTGCGTGTGAGTGTATGTGTGTGCATGTGACTGCTTGTGAGCGTGCATGTGTGTGCATGTGTGTGAGTGTATGTGAGTAGTGGGTGTGCATCAGTGCATGTGTATGAGTATATGTGTGTATGCATGTGAGTGTGAGTGTGTTTGTGTACATGTGAGTGCATGTGAGTGTGCGTGTGTGTGCATGTGAGTGTGTGTGTATGTGTGTGCATGTGAGTGTACATGTGAGTGTGTATGTGTGTGCATGCGAGTGTGTGAGTGTGCAGGCTCCTCTGTGCAAAGCTGAGCAGAAGGACCCGTGTGCCCTGTGTGTGCCCACTGAGCAGTGGGCAGGGGGCAGCTGAGGCAGGAGAGGAACCAGAAGTGAGCAGGACAGTGTCCCTCCCCACCGCCCTCCCCTTGATGGAATTTGCAGAGACACGGAGATAACACTGGATCTTCCTCAGTGAAGTGGGATTGAGATCTGAGATGACTCCAGTGAAACTCGAGGGTTGGGCGTCCTGGCTGCCGACTCTCCCCACCAGACTGTGGGGTCCTGGGAGCAGAGACCCCTTCTTATTCCTGGTATCTGCCTCCCTGTAACTCGCACAATGTTTGCATATAAATGTGTCTAATCAAATTGAAATTCTTTAATTTATTTCCTTGTTATAGTTCGCATCAAGAATTTCTGGTTTTGCCTTTTCAAAATGGAAATAAGGGAGTAATAGGTATTACTTTTTGATTCGTTTTCTATGGGAAAAATACCAGATTTATTTTGAAATTGCCCCAAGCAAACTTTCTAGAAATGCAAGTAGTTTCCCCACAGTGAGAAAGAATCATGGCTTATCACACATGGCCCGTGGTGTCCAAGGGGTGTTGAATTAAAGAAAGAAAGAAAGAAGGAAAGAAAAGCGAAAAAAAACCCACGGTCCATTCCCAGCCTTCCTTTCAGCTGGGCGACCTCCGACCCGGCTCTGGCCAGTGAGACCCAGCGTGACCCACATGCCCGGGTCACGCACATGGGGGGCTACATGCCTCGCTGCCATTCTCTGTCACTCCCTTCCTTCTGCCCGGACCCCGAGGGTGACGAGTGGAGGACAGAGCACCGTGTCCTGAGGATGGAAGCTGCATGTGGAGGAGGTGACGCGGCTGTCCCCAGGGAGCTGGCTGCTTGGGGACGCTGCAGAGTCACTGCACCAGGGATGGCTCCTCCCTGCGGACTCCTTCTTACGTAAGAAAAAAGCAGGGACTTCGGTTGTGTTTCTGTGATTCAGTTCTTTTGACATGCAGCTGAAAGAAAACCTCACTCAAAAATAAAAACGCCCGGATGTTTGTTCTGGGATCCCAGCCCGCCCTGGAGCGCCAGGTGCCAGGGTGCTCTGGGGCCGTTCCCCCAGCACGTGCTGAGCCCAGGCCGGCCTGACCCGGCCTCCTGCTGTCCTCCACGCCACAGTCAGAGTGGGGACGCCATTTAAGCAGCCCAACTCAGGCGATGGCAGGTCTCTCTTGGAAACTGGAATAGAAGCTGTCCTCTGTCTGCTGACGTGACGGAGGAAGCTCGGAGCCTCATTGTCCTTGGTCAAGTCCTCCTTCCAGGGCCACCAGCCTCCGGATGAGCCGACCTTGGGAGCTGGAGCAGCCAGACTCCTGCTGACATTACCGACGTCAGCCAAGCGGCCCCAAGCCCCTCTACTTTTGCATTTCCAATTATGCGGGCCAATAAAAGAAATTTAAGTTGGATTTTCTTTTATGTGCAGCATCTATGCTCTGTGGGTGACAAAGGCGGGATGCTAACTTCAGTATTCTGGTTCCAAATCCTGCTCCTTCGTATTCCTGTGTCACCAGCCAGGATAGCATTTAATAAGGACAATAAAAATAATAACAAAGTGGTCGTCAGTGTAAATTGCTTGGTTGGGGTGATTAGAACTCACTCTTTGTGGCTCCGCGGCAAATAGAAAGGAATACAAGGCAAAATAAGACACAGCTCCAATATCTGAGAACTTTGTGATGCGGTCAGCGTCCACATGGAGAAGACGGAGTGACCTGCTCTCTGAGTGGAAGTAGAGATGGCTTTGCAGAGACGGTGATGTCCGAGCCCACAGTAAAGATAAATGCAACTCCAGGCAGTGGGGGAGGCACGCTTTCCAGCCAGGAGGTCACCTCCTGCAAGGCGGGGAGCATGAGAGAGTGTGACAGTCTGAGCATGAAGCTCGGCTTGGCTTGACGGGG
The DNA here is from genome assembly GCA_004363605.1 of Indri indri. NCBI lineage: Eukaryota > Metazoa > Chordata > Mammalia > Primates > Indriidae > Indri > Indri indri. Next base: position 6,563 of record RJWJ010007732.1, on the reverse strand, counting down.
CAAGACAGAGGCTCGTGTCCACGGGGACCCGAAGCTGGAACAGATGGCCCCAGCCAGATTACAACATGTGCGTCATGGTAAGGCTTTTTTTTTTGTTTGTTTTTTTTTTGAGACAGAGTCTCACTCTCTTGCCTGGGGCGAGTGCCGTGGCGTCAGCCTAGCTCACAGCAACCTCAAACTCCTGGGCTCGAGCAATCCTACTGTCTCAGCCTCCCGAGTAGCTGGGACTACAGGCATGTGCCACCATGCCCGGCTAATTTTTTTTCTCTATGTATTTTTAGCTGTCCAATTAATTTCTTTCCATTTTTAGTAGAGACGGGGGTCTCGCTCTTGCTCAGGCTGGTCTCAAACTCCTGAGCTCAGAACAATCCGCCCGCCTCGGCCTCCCAGAGTGCTAGGATTACAGGCGTGAGCCACCGCGCCCGGCCTTGGTAAGGCTTTTATTTCAGTCAGTGGAAAAGCTAATGGATTAAATGATCAGATTAATTTTTTCATAAAAATAAAGAATAATTCTAACAGCAATATGGGAAGCCCATTGAAAGGGGAGGGGGTGTAGGCGAAAGACCAGATAATGATGGTTTTCTGTAATCCAGACGGGAAGTCCTAGCAGAGAACTATACAGTAGCCCTGGAGGCGTAGCGAGGACGCACGGCCACCCCTGAGGAGAGTTTGGTGACCACGTCCCCAGTGTCCAGAGAACCACAGGTTAAAAGGACGCTTCTGAACTTCTTCCCTGGAAGGGAAGGGTTGACTGCTCAGAGGACTTGCGGATGCCACATTAGTGGACAGGAAGCCCTGACAGATTAGCAGAAACAGTTCCACAAGCCATGGAGGGAGGTCCGTGTGGGGACTTGGAGCGGCAGGGCCAGGGGCTTCAGTCGAGAGCAAAACCCGAGCGCCAGGAGATGGGGAGTAAGGCCGTGAGCCCGCAGGCAGGGGCCGAGCAGGGACTTGGGCACTGTGCACGTCTGGGCTCCGAGTCAGCCGTGGGGCTGCTCCTCCAGGGCGAGCTTGGAAGTGAAGCCGGGATCCTAACAGGAGGTGCTGGCAGGTGGCAGTGCCATTAAACGCGTGCATCCTGAGGCCAGAGAGAGCAGCTGTGATTTGGGTTACAATGAGTTGAAGCTCCTTTGAGACCCCGGGAAGCAGAAAGTATGTGATGCAGAATTCAGGAGAGAGGTCAGAACCGTCAATGTGGAGACGGCCCCACCGCCAGGCAGGCCTGGCAGCGTTCATGGTGAGAAAGGAGGTCGCTGGCCCGGCACCTGCGGAGCAGGGCTGTGCATCGGGCACCTGGGCTACGCTCCACAGTCAGGGCAGTGCGATGGGTGAGCGGGTTCAGAGACGAGAGATGCCCCTGCCTTCCAGAAGCCACCGTCTAGTGGAGCCCAGGGATAAGGCCTCGGGACCGTTTTAACATAATTGCCAGAAAAAGAGGAGTATGTTGGTAGAAAAAAATCAGTCGTGGATCAGGCAAGGAAGGGAAATGGACCGTTGTGAGGAGAACTGAGAAACGAGAGGGAGGCTGGGCGCTTCCAGAGGAGCGAAGGGAGTCTCTGTGCCCAGAGGTTGGGAAGCTGCTACGACCCCGGCCTGAAGCCCAGATCCTGTGCTGACCATTGTCTCTGGAATCACCGCAGCCACTGTGTAGACACCATGTCCCTTCTGTGGAAGGTACGCGGGCCACACCCCACTGCGCCAGCTGTCTGCAGTCCTGGTGGGTGCTCGGCCCCCAGCTGTGGCTGCTGAGCAGCCCGCATCAAGAGGAAAAGACCTGTGCCCTCCACCTCCCTAATCTTTACCCAACACCCCTCGCCCGGGCCCTGACCAGGAGCCGGAGAGGGTGGAAGTGGGGCTGCAGGTTTCCCGTCCTGCCACGCTGAGGGAGCACAGAGAGAGGCCAGCCCCGCCCACGCTGCAGTCACACCGTCTGCAGACACTGTCCACCCCCAGTGCCCGCCCACGTGGGCAGCGGAGCAGCCTCCGCCTCTGCCGGCCACCACGCCGCCGTTCCTCCCAAGGTGCTCCCCTGCCATGCCTGAAACAGAGGGCGCGGATTCCTGTCTGTCCCCATCTCCATCTCTGGGGGACGTGAATTCCAGCCAGAATCCCACCCGCACAGTCTCTGTCCTAAAGTCTGAACTGTAAAGTTAGCCAAATGCAACAGTCCTCACATAAGATTGTGCAGAAGTGATAAAGTTGGAGAGCAAAGGAAGGAATCCAGTTAGTGTGTTACCTGCACGGATATAGGTGTTTAAGCATCTAAATCTACAAACGCACACACACTGTGGTCTGTTAGTGTGTTACCTACATGGTATACACCGTCACGTATGTAAATCCACAAGCACACATACACACAAGTGCACATATTTACATGCAAGTAGCTATCTATGCCTATGTCCGTATCTATGGCTGTCTGTCCATCTGTCTGCCAAGTGAAGAAGGAAGTCTGCACGCACAGGTGCGTCGGTCCTCATGTCTGTAACTGGTCTTGAGGTTGCGGTTATTACAGTTACATCCTTGTTCTTCACTCCTAATTCCATTACCTTGTTGCCCTCGATGGTATTTAACTAGTTGTAGTTCTTCACCTGGGGGAGGGGAGTGACCCAAACTTCATCGTTGAACAGTCTGAGTCTTACTATTTTGCTTTTTCTGAACTACTGTACTTACCTAATTTCTTTTACTGGTGGACGTGGTTGAGACGCTACAGAGAGTTTGCTGAGATCCATGTAGATTGCTCCCTGTCCCCATCGTATGACAACAGCTCTATTTCTGCTGGACAACTTGGATAAATCCCCCGGAGAACTCAGCAACTCCTTTCTGGGCTGGTGCCAGTCCCGCCAGCTTCTTTCTGGCCCCTGACCACCAGGCTGGCCGGGTGACTATCGCCTGTGAAACCGTGCACGGCGCACTTCTGGCCCCGTCTCCTTCCTGAAAGTGCAGATGCCAGTGGAACAGTTTCAGTGTCTGTCTTGGTAGGATTTTCTCTCCCCTTGTTCCTTCGGGGACACGTTGGGGCTAATCCGTGAAGATGCAGGAGCTCACCTCTGCCCAGTGTCCGTGAAGCATGTGGCAGTATCTGCAAACCAGGCCTGTCTGCTTTTTCTTACCAAATCTACCTGTTCCAGGTGACACCCCACGTGACCCTGGCTGCAGGGTAGGGGTAGCAACACAGTAGGAGTGGATTCTGTCTGAGCCGTGTACAAAGGAAGCTTGCTTGTGCTTCCACGCACATATGTGCGCCCATATGTATACGTATATACATGCACTCTCACAGTACGTGTGTTTCAGTTGCATGTCAGCTGGGGTCCATGGACAGGTGTTCTGTCTCCATCACAGCCCAGGAGGAAGCCAGGATCTGTCTCTCACGAGGACAATCATTATTTGGGGAAGAGGGCCTGGTTTTCCTCACACTCCGGGGGTCTGTGTTGTGATTTCCTTTGGCAGTTTGTCAGAGGCACAGTAGACAGAAAGGAAACTGCCCGCATCCTTCCCTCTCACAGCTGACTGCAGCCCACGAAATGCCCCAGGCCATAGAGGGCCCGGCCATGTGGCAGCTGGCACTGCTGTTCGGATCCGCTACGTCCGGATCCGGGTCCAACTCAGAATGGATATTCTCACCGGTTACCTGGGAAATAGATCAGGCAGCACAGCCAGATGTGGCTATTTTGTCCCCAAATCCAAGGAGACCCTGAAAAGTTTGTCTTTTATTGTGGTAAATAGCGCAAGGTGTGTAATGTGTGCTCATCACTTGGGATATTCTGACACGTCCCTGAATGCCGGAACCTCGACAGAGACGTCTGTAAGATCCCAGCCTGTTTCCGTGGGGTCGATCTCCCATCCTTTGACTTGGTCTGTTTTGGTGACCTGTACGTAATTCAGTGTGGTTTGGGTGTAATTTGTATGAGATCCTATATCTGTCTGTATCTACCTCCGTCCCTACGTAGCTGCAGGTGAGCAGAGCGCAACCCAGGAGCAGCATCCTAGACCGTGCTAAGGGCTTGTGTCTCAGCAGTGCTGGGAAACCGTGACGAATGTTAGTTTCCAGATTTGAGCTTCAGCAGGACACCCTGGCCACGGTGTGGAGCATGAGCAGAGGGTGCCAAGGCTGGCCGCCGGGAGACAGTCAGCCCCTGGCTTGGCCGTCACCGTGAGAGTTGGGGCCATGAATCAAGGCAGCGCCAGCAAGACGAGGAGAAATGGGGCTTCAGGAGACATCAGTTACTAATTACCAGGTGGTGTTCTGAGTGCTTGGGGTGTCAGGACGAGGAGGGAGGGGTGCCCTTACCGCGGTGGGGGACACCTGAATCAAATAACTGCATAAATTATTGTGGAATTGCAAATATAAAAAGAGCCTCAAAGGAGAGAAACGTCATGCTACAGAAGCTGGCACAAAGGGGCGAGTCCCTCCCAGGGAGGTCACGGGCAGGTGCTAGAGGGCGTTGTGTTGAGCACGTAAGATGGATGAAAGAGACCAGGGCCCCAGAGCGAGGACAGGGTCAGGTAATCGAGCAGCGAGGCTGGTGCAGGGAGGAGGCAGGTCACACGGGACGATTGAGGGCATGAAGAAGATGTGCTCCTGACCCTGAAGCCAACTGGAAGTCACGGCTGTCTCGTGTGCAGTGACAAGGGACACTCCTGTGCTCACCGAAGGATGGAGACCGATCGTGGGCGTGCAGGTGCCAGGACACTGGTGGCTGGGCTTTGCCCGGGGTCACTGCCCCCGGGAGAGAGGCCATGGCCCCTGTCACAGGGCGAGTGGAGAGTCGGATTTCAATTAAAGGGAGGGAGGGAGGGAGGCTTGTGTTCAAGTCAGTTTGAGGAGGCGGAGAGTTTCTCTACAGGGAATGGAAATATTAACAACAGGGAAGGAGAGCGGAGCGAGGCCGCAGTCGGGCACGGGAAATACGGAGCCACCTGGGAGCGGAAGCGCCATCGGCGTGGCAGGGAAGGCGCGGCCGAGGTTTACGGAAAGACTGTCCCGTGACTTATTCTGGATGAAGGCAGAGGAGTCCTTTTAGACTTCACATCGCAGACTACAAAAGATGGCGAGGGCTTTATTTAGAAACCGTAGTTTGTTGACTTTCCGCAACATTAACAACAACAAAATTCACCAAGCGAATAAACTGTGAAATGTGTAAAAGTTAGCAAATCAAAGTCATGCATATGGTAGATGTGTGATAGAGTCACCAGAGTAACCTTTTGAGAATAAATATGTTCTATATTTGTTGCTTTTTGTCTTATGAGAAAGAATATCACAGAATTAAAAAGCTGTAATATTTTGCAGTATGAGCTCTCATTCTAACATTATGGTGTTTAAAACTAATAAGGTATTTCTATGTCATAACTGCATTTTTAATCGATATACTTTATTTTGTTAGAGCAGTTTTAAGTTTACAGAAAAACCAAATGGTAGATACTAAGTTCCCAAATAACCCCTTCCCCCCCACCCCCCACCGCCACACACAGAGTTTCCACTATTATCAACATGTTGAACTAGCGTGGTACGTTTGCAATTGAGGAACCAATATTGAAACATTATTGTTAACTGAAATCCATAGTTTACATTGGGATTCACTCTTTGGGTTGTGGAGTTCTATGGGTTTTGACAAATGTCATGGTCTGCCATTATGATACAATACGGAATAATTTCATTGACCTAAAAATCCCTGTTGTCTGCCCATTCAGCCGTCCCCCACCCCCAGCCCCTAGCAACCACTGATCTTTTTACTGTCTCCATAGTTTTGTCTTTTCCAGAATGTTCTATAGTTGGAATCATACCATATGTAGCCTTTTCAGATTGGTTTCTTTCACTTAGTAATATGCATTTAATGTTCCTCTATGTCTTTTCATGGCTTGATAGCTCATTTCTGTTGAGCATTGAATGAAATTCCCCTGTCTGGATGAACCAGAGTTTATCCATCCACCTGCTGAGGGGCATCTTGGCTGCCTCTGGTTCTGCAATCACGAATACGGCTGCTGTAAACATCCGTGTGCAGGTTTTTGTGTGGATACGTTTTCAGTTCATTTGGGTAAATACCAAGGAACACGATTGCTGGATCATATGGTGAGGGTATATTTAATTTTACAAGAAAACGCCAAACTGTCTTCCGAAACGGCTGTACCGGTTTGCGTGCCCGCCTGTGTGGACGAGAGCTCCTGTTGGTCCACATGCTTGCCAGCGCGTGACGCTGTCCGTGCTCTGGGTTTTTCGTCTTCTTTGGTGAGGTGTCTGTTCACATATTTTTGGCCACTTTCTGATTAGGTGACTGGGTCTTCGTGTTGAGCTCTGACAGTCTTTTGTATGATTTGGTTACCAGCACGCTGTCAGATCTGTGTTTTGCAAAGAGTTTTCTCCCAGTCTGCGGCTTGCCTTTTTGTGTTCTTAACAGTGTCTTTTGTAGAGCAGAAGTTTTTAATTTTAATGAAGTCCAACTTCTCTTTTTCTTTTCTTTCATGGATTGTGCTTTTGGTGTCATAATTGCATTTTTAAATATATTCTAAATTGTTTGACTTGAAAAGAAGTTTCTTCATCATCGCTATCTGAATTTATGTTTGATAGA